>JANBSE010000347.1:0-11620 GCA_027578475.1 Coemansia sp. RSA 2607
TTGCGCAGCAGCAGCACCCAGCGCTCCTCCTGGCGCGCGTGGCGCGGCGAGAAGTGCTGCACGGCGAAGCGCGTCACAGCGCCGTCGGACGCGCGCACGGCCAGCACGCGCGCCACGGCGGCGGCGTGCAGCTCGACGGCCAGCGCCGGCACGAAGCGCTCGATGCGCACAAAGTCGTCGGGCGCGTCGGTCAGGCGCTGGTACTGGCCGGGCACCTCGACGTCCTCGAACTTGTGCTGCTCGAACTCCACCAGCAGCGGCGCGAACAGCGGCAGCGGCAGCGCGCGCGGGCGGCGCGTCACGATGGCGCGGCGCAGCATGTGCAGCCAGCGGTGCATGCGCGCCACGTACGTAGCCAGGTCCATGGCGCGCAGCGCGCCAAAGTCGCGTTCGAAGCGCGTCTTGATGGCGCCCGGCGGCAGGCCCAGCGCCACGCGGCACGTGTTGGCCACGACGGCGTCGGCCAGGCGCCAGGCGCCCTTTGGCGCAGCCGTGGCGGCGGCGTGCAGCTGCTGCAGCGCGTCGGCCAGCAGCGCGTGCGCCAGGCGGTAGATGTCCTCCTCGGGGCTGGGCTTGAGGCGGTGCACCACGTGGTCGATCATGGCCTCCATCGACAGCGCCAGCAGCGGGTGCGCGGTCTTGAGCTTGGGCATCAGCTCGTCGAAGGCGGCGGCGGCGGCGGCGGCCGAGGGCTCGCCACGTGACACGGCGTCGCGCGCCTCCTCGCGCGCGGTGCGCAGCGCGTAGTACAGCGCCTGCGGGTACTGCTTGGCGATGCGCAGCAGCAGCTGGTGGGCCTGGCGCGCGTGCGGCGCGTCGAGGGCGGCCAGCAGCTGCGGCACGAAGGCGATCCAGTACCACATGGGCATGTCGCCCTTGTACGCGTCGAAGGCGGCGCGCACGCTGCCGGCGGCGTCGTCCATGGCCAGCAGCCACAGCGTGCGCGCCAGGAAGCGCCGCACGCGCGCGCGCTTGGCCAGGCCGGCGGCCTGCAGGTAGCAGCTGACGGCGTTGGCGGCGCCGGCGGCGTCGGGGTCGGCGCCGGGGCCGGCGAAGAAGCGCTCGTCGTTGAAGCGGCCCCAGGCGGCCCAGGCCTTGGGCGACCCCAGCTCGAACTGGATGCCGGTGGCGAAGGCGTGGTTGGCCTCGTCTAGCTTGCCCAGCTTGGCCAGGAACTGGCCCTTGAGCGTGAAGAACTCGGCCTTCTGCGCCTGCGAGAAGTACATCAGGTTGGTGTTGCTGATAACGTCGAGCCCGCTCTGCAGCTCGTGCGGCCGGCGGTAGTAGCACTTGGCCTGCTCGCGCAGCTTGAGGAAGGCCTCCTGGATCTCGATGTTGGGCAGCGTGTAGATGCGCGTCAGGGCGCCGATGCACACGTCGACCAGCCCATGCAGCCGCGCCACGTGCGCGAAGCGGTTGGTGATCCACGCCATCTCGTGGTAGCCGCGGTAGGCGTACGACGTCAGCGCCGAGGCCGAGGCGGAGGCCGCTGGAGCCGAGCCGCCGCCGCCGCTTTCGTCGCCAGCTGCAGCCTTGGGCCGGGCGGCGACCTTGGGCTTGGGCGCCGAGCCGTCGCCGTTGGTGCTGGCGTCGCCGCCCTCGCCCGCCTTGGATGCCGCCGCCTGCTGCGTGATGAACGGCACGTACACGTCGTTGATGGCCTTGAACACGTGCTGGCGCCACGCCACCAGGTCGCTCCACACGTTGATGGGGTCGCTGGTGCTGGGCAGCCGCTCGCGCCACGTCTGCAGCACGGCCTTGAGGTCGGCCGACTTGGCCTCGAGGTTGTCGGCCTTGGTGGCCGCCAGGCTGGCGTAGATGCTGGCCGCGTCGCCCAGCTCGACCATCAGCTGGAACATGTGCAGCAGCGCCGTGTGCGCCGGCGTGCCGACCGGCGGCAGCGCGTTCCACTGCTGCAGGCACGCGCGCACGCCGTCCTTGCACAGCCGCTGGAAGTCGGCCGCCTTGGCCGCGCCCTGCCCGCGCGCCAGCGCCAGGAACGCCTCGTAGAACCGCGCACGCGGCGCCGCGGCGTAGTCGGCCGGCGCCGCCTTGAGCAGCTGCCGCACGTGCGGCGCGCGCTCGCCCCAGTCCCACACGCGCCACGCGGCGTCCAGCTCGACGTCGGGCAGCGCCTCGTGCAGGCCCAGCGCCAGCAGCGTGTCCCAGCCCTGCAGCCGCCGCGTGGCCTCGACCCACCGCGCCTCCCACAGCGCGTACTCGGCCTCGGAGAACGGCAGCACGCCGCCGCGCGCCTTGGTCTGCGCGCGCTCGTACGCCGCCTGCGCCGCGCCCCACTCGTCCAGCTGCTCGTACGCCAGCGCCACGCCCGACTCGCGGTACTGGCACTGCCGCTGCCACGCGCCGCTGAAGTAGTGCTGCGCCGCCAGCGCCGCGTACAGCTCCGTCGCCGCGTCAAACGCGCCGCTGTCAGCACCGCCCGTCGCTGCAGCAGCCGAGCCGCCCGCGGGAGCCGAGCCGCCGTCGCCCAGCAGCGCGCCCTCCAGCAGCTGCAGCGCCGCGTGCCACGCGCCGTACGTCTGCCCCAGGTACCGCAGCAGCTGCGGCGGCAGCCGTGGCGCCGGCCGGCACGCGCAGAACCCGTCCAGCAGCGCCTGCACCACATTGGGCCGCGCCGCCGCCTGCGCCTGGTGGTACGGCCGCGCCAGCAGCCGGATTGCGCCGCTAGCCACGTCGTGCTGCTGCTTGCCGCCCAGCGCCCGCCACACGCGCGGGAACAGCGCCACCCACACGCCGTGCGCCAGCGTCGCGTCCAGCTGCACCAGCCGCGCCAGCGGCTGCACCACTGCGCCCACCGTAGCAGTGTCCTCGCTGCTGCTGCCAGAGCCGCCAGCCAGCGCCGCCAGCCGCGCCTGGCCGTGCACCGACGCCAGCGCCAGCGCCAGCACCTGCTGCAGCCAGAACGTCGCCGCCACGCTCTCCCAGCTCTGCGTCTCCAGCAGGTACGCCAGCCGCACCGCCAGCGCCGCCGGCATGTGCGCGTCGAACGTGCCGATGAACCGCGCCCGCATGGCGCTGTCGCCGCTCTGCATGCCGGCCAGGAACGCCTGCTCCAGCCGCATCGTCAGCTCCGACCGCGTAAACCGCGCGTCGCTGTACACGTCCAGCACCAGCCCCAGGTACCGCCGCTCCAGCGCCGCAAACGCCCCGCCGTCGCCCTCCGCCGCACGTGCTCCGGCACGCCCGCCGTCGCCGGCCGCGCCCTGCACGAACCCCATCATCGACGACATCAGCATTGCCTTCTCCTTGATCGTCGGGAACACCTCCGGCGCGTCCAGCACCCACGCGCGCACCATCGCCAGCACCACGTGCAGCACCGCCGCGTCGCTCGACCGCTCGACCAGCTGGATCACGTGCGTCAGGAAGCTGCGCCGCTGGTCGCCCAGCCGCGCAATGTGGTCGCGCAGCAGCAGGAGCAGCAGCAGCAGCACGTCCAGCGCCGTCTCGCCCTTAACCAGCCCGTCGACCGTCAGCGCCACGTCACCGCCCGCCGCCACCACGTGCAGGATGTCGCCAGCCGTGCTGGCCGCCCGTCCCGTCGCGCCGTTGGTGCCGCCGCCGCTACCAGCGCCGCTGCCTCCAGCCTCGGCGCCGAGCCCCGGCAGCGATGACGCCGACGCACTTGCCTGCAGTGCCGGGGCACTCGCCGCTGCTGCGCTGCTTGACCCGCCCTGCGCCGCCGCCGCCGCCGCGCCGCCCGCCGACTGCGAGTTGTGCTCCTTGGTGTACCGCTGCACCAGCTTCATCAGCGGCGCAATGTACGAGTAGAACTGCTCGCCCGTGTACTCGCCGATCGCGTGCAGCGTCAGCAGCGTGCCGTACGTGTTGGTGTTGTCCGCCAGGTTCTTGCTGACCGTCGCCTCCACGTGCGCCTTCAGGTCCGCCACTACCGCCGCCGCCGCCAGCCGCTCGTTGCTGGCCGCCTGCCCGTACAGCTGCCGCAGCAGCGCCGCCACGATCTTTTGCACCTGCCCGCTGTCGACCGCCATGCACTTGCGCACGATGCCCGCCAGCACGCCAAAGTACTCCTCGAACCACACCGCCTGCATCTGCTGCGTCACCGCCGCCAGCACCGTCAGGATGTGCTGCACCAGCTGCTGGTTCATGCCCTGCGCCTCGATCTGCTGCATCGACCGCTCGAAGAACGTCAGCCGCAGGTGCATCGCCGGCCACCGCGTGCTGTCCAGGTACTGCATCAGCAGCGACAGTGCGCGCGGCCCCAGGTTCGACTTGAGCGCAAAGTCAAACACCAGGCACAGCATGCGCAGCAGCAGCCCCACTATCGTCTCGCGCCGCGTCTCGGACATCAGCGAGTCCGACCCCTGCCCCGCGCTGCCGTTGGCCTTCCGGTCGCTGTCGGTCGTCTCAGCCGGCAGCTCGACGCCGTTGGTCGCCCGCACCTGCGCGTTGCCATCTGCCTCCAGCATCGCGTGCCACTGCAGGAACAGGTCGATGATGTCCAGCGCCAGCGTGCGCGTCTCCGTCGTGGCGCTGTGAGTCAGGCACATCTTCTGCAGAATCCCGACCAGATTCGAGGCAAACTGCGCCCGGTACGGGAAAAAGATCTTTGCGTGCCCCGCAATCAGCTGGTACACGTGCGTCGTGTGCGCCAGCGACGCGCTATTGTCAATCAGCACACGCTTCGCCAGTACCACCCACGCCGGCAGTGCGCCTGCAGTGTCGCCGCCAACCCCGGCCGATGCAGACGCCCCGCTTGCAAGCCGGATCGGGAGCACCGGCAGGAGAATGTCCAGCGCCTGCCGAACCAGGAACCGGCTCTCAACCTGATGCGCCTTCAGCAGCGAGCTGTACGCCTGCAGGATAATCTTGGACGGCGTGTCGAACGCCGCGATGAACTGCGCCACCAGCACGTACGACGCGTTCTTGATCATTATGTCGTCGTTGCGGATGTAGCTCCACCCAAACTTGATAATGTCCTTGCGCTGGTCGGCCACCGCGCCTGCTGCATGCCGAATCAGGATCGATGATAGCTGCACCAGCTCAAGCCGCACCGACGCCCGCTTTGCCGACCCCTGCTGCGAGCTGTTCGACATGTGCACCGCCCACACGCGCTGGTTGATCAGCGCAATGACCGGTCCACGAAGGAGCTCCAGCCCACGCTGCTCCTGAGACAGTCCATCTTCGCCGCTTGCTTCCCCAGCTTTGGCTTCATCACCCGATACTGCAATAGATGGGAGCGTAAATACCGTTGCTACCATCGGATTGATCAGGTGCTGCAGTAAAATCGCGTTAGCCTCGTCCGATGCACTGCCATCCGACAGTCGAACCAGGAACGCCGACAGAACCTCACGCCGCTTGGAAATGGGAAGCTTGACAATGACCTCTGACCACACGTACTGGAACACAGACGACACATCAATGACATCAGAGCTGCGCCCTGCAATCTCCAGCAGCTTGAACAGAATTGCTGCCGGGTTGCCAGCCGACTTGGATGCCAGCAGCAGACAGTGCACTATCTGCTCGACAAGCACAGGCTTGGCCAGTCGTGAGGGCTTGTTGTGCGCCATATCAAGCGGGTGCGCCGCTGTCCACGTTGCCAGCAGTGCTTGCAGCAGGTCGCTGCGCTCTTCCAGCCAGGAGGTCTTGTACTTTAGGCACGAGTAAATCATGGTTGCTGCAGACATTGCAACATACAGCCGCTTAGAAACCACGTCTCCCGATGATGTCGCCGTCGCAGGCCTGCCTACCTGGCCACCATTGCTTTGCGCCCCGACAGCATCAGTGTCAACCGCCATCGACTCGCCATCGCCGTCGTCGCTGCTGCTGCTACCGGCAGTAGCCACAGCCTTCGAGCAGAAGTCGCGCAGCAGATTGACCAGTAAGGGGGTATGCGCCACAAGTGCCTCGCGCAGCGGGTCGCACTCTGGGCTGCTCAGTGCGTGCGTAAATATCCGGGAATAGTGCGTAATCTCGATGCGCTCGACAAAGTAAACCACAGCCTCGGTCGGGTAGCGGTTCAAAAACTCAAAAAGCGGTTTTCTGAAGGGGCTTGACTCGCGGCGGCACAGATGAATCTCAAGGTTCACCACCGAGCCCACCAGGTCGTCGAGAAGAACGCCGGCAGTCGGGGGAAGCAAGTGGAGCACATTTAGAATAGCGACAAGCACCTTGATCTCGTGCATGTCCTCGATGGGCTTCTCTGACACAGCCTGCAGGAGCTGGGGGTTCGCCCACTGCTGCATGTGGTCCAAGAGTTTCCGCCCAACTTCCACCTTAAAGTAGTTGGTTAGTAAATGCAGCAGCCGCGCAAGGCCTTCCAGACTGGCTACCGTAAGACGCTTGTAGTCTGACAGGTTTAAGAGGATCGGGCGCAGCCCCGTCTGCAAGAGCTCTCGCGGCAGCTTTTGCTGCTGCGACAGCACGTGCTTAAGGCCGTCATTTGCCGCATCGACAACCTCGGCCGACTTGTGGTAGAGCGACTTGAAAAACACCGAGATTATGCGTGCGCGGGTTGGTGAGTTTTTGGATTCCGAAAACTCGGGCCTCACCATTGCCGCCGTGAGCATTCGGATGCACACATGACGAAGATGAGTAAGCGACACAGTGTTGCTGCGCACCTGTGCCGGGTGGTTCACGAGCGCCTGGTCTTCGGCATCGGCAAGCGCCAGCGCCTCTGAAAGTAAGCGCACCAGCTCCTCGTTGATCTCGAGGAACGGCGGGTCTAACGAGAGGCAGTACGTGATCGCATCGATGTTGCCAATTTGCATGTTGTGCGGCAGTGCACGCAGCGGCTTGCTGAATATCGGGCCCAGAAGACGGTCGCGGAACGGAAGAATCAGCGCTGTGACTGTGCAGCAGGTAACATTGACCAGAATGGTCAGACACGCCTTGGCAACCTCCCTGACCTCGGTGCTTGGGTTGGCCAGCTCCTTTGTAATCAGCGCAAGGAACGACTTTAGCAGTCTGCTGTTCTCCAGCGTCAGTCGACCTGTCAGTTTCTTGAACGCTAGAGTCGCTTTCTGAATCGCGGCTGCTATTTCCTCCTGGATCTTTTTGATTGCAGTATTGTCTTTAGGTTCGCCAGTAGCATCAGGTCCGGCAGAGCTATCGACCGTGCCAGATGCATGCGAGTCACCATTTTGCTCGCTGGTATCTGCCAAAAAGGCTTTTGCAGCTTCAGCAGTGCTATCCTCGGGCTTACTCTCATCCTTGTTGCTTGTGTCTGGCTCCGGTGCATCTTCAAGTATCATAGATTCGAATTGGTCCAAGGCTTTGTCCTTATCATTGGCATCGCTGTCAACCGCATTTTCAGACGACGGTTTTTGCAAAGTCTCAGTATCTGCAGACGGTTCGACATTCAACGCTGCATCACCTTTGCTGGAATCCTTGTCAGAATGATGTGCTCCAGAAGGCCCGGCATCCACCACCATGTCATCGCCATTTGCATTTTGATCGGTACTAGCACTGGCTGCTGGCCCATCGGCGGTGTTGGTGCTAGTATCTGCACCAGGGCTTGCTGGTACATTCGACTGCTCGCCCTTGACAGATTCGGAATCCATCATGTCTGCATCGCCGCGAGTGTTGTCCATGGCAACATCCTCGTCCATGTCCATGGCATCCGACTCGGAACCATCTGCTGGTGCAAAAAATTCTGCAGGGAATGCTTGTTTGACAATCTTTAAGAGCGTCGCAGACGATTCGCCAGTGTTGACACCAGGCAGTACACTCGGATTTGTGTCCTTCAGCGTAAACAGCAGCGCCTTGCTCAGTTCAAGCAGGTTGTCCGTCAGCCATGTACGGCCAAGGTCAAGCTTCTCAACTATAAACGTTATGCCAACACAGCCGCTGTGCTTGGTCTCAGCAGACGATTCGTAGCATGCGGCGCACAGGTCAGAAACAATGTTGCGTATAGCCGGAAGCTGACCAATTAGAGTGCACCTTTCTGGCAAAATCTCTTGCAGGGACTCGTAGAAGCACTCAAGCATCATCGCGCCCGTCTTTTGCAGACGCTTCGAGTGCGAAACAAGTACACGCGAAATGACTTCTGGGACGGCGTCTGCTAGGGCCAACGCGTGAATCGAGTCTTCCAATGGCAATGGTTCAAAAGATACACCCTTGACGCACTGGATGATGTGCTGTCTAGCGCCTGCAACAACAATCGAGCGCAGTATGTCCTGCGCATCGGAAGAGTGGGTGCTGGCCAGACTTAGCGCCCAGATAACCTGTATAAGTCCGCCCCGATTCACTGGCAGCTTGCTTCTTGCTGCCTCGTCGTCAATGTCGGTATCAGAACAGAGTTTCTTGAGACTGGTATTATATGCCGTAAGTGTTGTGTCACTGCTGGCTGCCAAGGTATCAGCGTTGAACGAGTTGTCGACCGAAGAACTTGTGGCAATAATGCGTTCTAGATTCTGGCTCCCCTGAACATTAGGTGTCGATATGTTTAGAAGACGCTTGAGAATTAGCGGATCTGCTGTAAGCGCTGCTAGTTTGCGGCCATAGCGGCTAGCTTCTTTGACATAACCATCTGCTTTTCCGTCCAACACAAATGGAAGGACAAGAACATATCTAGCGCAGGCAACAATAAAATCGGTTGCGTCCTTGCGCGCTGGCTCGGGCTGCTTAACCGCAACCTTGTTTTCAAGGATCTTTACCGAAAACGTTATAGCATCCATTAGCGGCATCGAAACCAGACCGGGAAGCCCCTCAAATGACATTGGAACCGTAAACTTGTCATCGCATGCATCCTTATCTGCTAGAGTGTCTCCATCCTCGGAATTATCGGCTGGGAAGCTAGTAAGAAGCATATGGCGGTTTCGACCACCAAGTTTACCTAGAATGCGTGCTGCAACAGGGGCATGGGTTGACGCGCTCGAAGGAAGACGCAGGTGAAGCCAAAGCGACGACATAATATCGTCCATGACTGGCGTCAAAATTGGATCCAAAAACTCGCGGGTCAGATTGTCGATACACAGCTCAAGCGTGCGCAGTCCCTGGCTAACCAACTCTGGTCCAGACTCGAGAGCAAATACAAGCGGCTTCATAAGAAGCGACAGATATGGAAGTAGCACACTGAGGCGAACTGGAACAGTCAGGCATATTTCGACAAACAGCTCCTGCATGGGCGAAGCGAGCTTTGTAAATCCAAGTGCGCTGTTAAGCGTCTCAAGAAGGCTCTGCAACACAGGGAACACCTCCTTATAGAGCGATTCATAGCGACCACCGCCGATGCTACGGAATAGAGCGCGGAGCAGTAAGAAGTAGTTCTTGGGTTGCTTTGCCGTTTTGGATATCGTCAAAGCAGAGTTGATGATTGTCTGGATATATGGCTGCAGAACAGGCTCATTTGCCTCTGGATACAGAGCAAGCGCCAAAAATGCCACTTTGAACAGGTGAAGCATAGTGCTGGTGCAGACCTCGTCGTCCGATCCAAGCATGTCTAGACGATTGCACAGGTAGCGAAGCATGATGGAAATAAACGCCGGTGAGTTGGGATCCGATGCAACAAATACCTGCACGCACGAAATGGCTGCGCATTGTTCAATCATCGCTTGGAACGCGTAGTCAAACTGGAACGTGAAGAGCTCGTGGAACACAGCGAGATCCAGGGTTACAAAGAGATTGGCAAACTGCTCAATCTGCTCCTTGTCCTCCCGATCGAGCATTTTAATCTGAGTCTCGCGGGTTGTGACTGTATCCTGACGAGGAATATCACTGCCCAGCCTGTCAACAGCATCTGCTGACGGAACATCACCATTTGTGCTATTGTCAATACCTGCGCCTGTAGCACTTGCTGTAAACTCTGCTCTAACTCTCTCGATGTCGTTGATGCGGCAGGCTCTCAAGCCCTCGCGGAATAGTGCACCAAGAAGGTCAAGCTCAAAGCCAATAAGTTCGGCCTCCTGGCTGGACGACAGAGATGCAGCCACTGGAGTCGCCGATTCTGCTGACTCAGTTGTGCTGATAGGCTCAGCACCTTCGTTCTTAGTGGCACTGCCTCGAGGCTCCATTCCGATTCCAAGCATAGAGTCGCAGCGCTTTAGGCCATATATAACATTCTTGCAGCCTGTGACCAGACTGCGCAAAAGGAACCGCAGCTCCTTGATCTTGTCGCCTTGTTCGAATGCGTTTGTGCGGATCAGCTCGTTCGCACCATAAATCTTCTCTTCGGCGTAGATGCCACCGGATCTGATGTCACTTATTACAGTCTCGGCGTGGTTGCCAATTGCAGCAAATGACGAAGTAAACGTCTTGAGAATAGACAAAAGCAGAATCCGCCCGTGTTGCTTGTCGGGGATATGCATTATGCGCTCTGTAATGTTGTGCAGAAGCTTGGCACACATCGTATGGACGCCTGAGCTGAGCGACTGATCGTGCATGCACCCGGAATAAAAGTCGACCATTCGGGTGAGCTGGGCCGGCGACAACTCGAGGCGAATGTGATGCATCAGATCTGCCAGCATACTGAAGGCAAAAGGCTTGAGAATGCACTGACTGGCGAGTCCTGAGCCGACAAGAACCTGCATATCCAAGAACTTGTCCGCAATGGGTACAAATGCCTTGCGTATCTCGGTGGATACAATATGGCGCGTGGCAATAAGCATCTCTTTGCGTGTGGCAGTAGCCTCAGCAGGACAAAGACACAAAAGCTGGAACGTCAGATGCGCAATACGGTTCTGGAATGGGAGCAAAAGCGCCGTAAACCCACGAGCAAAGAACGCCAGAAACGAGAGCGTCTTGGATTGTGCTGTGATAAGATCGGCATGTGCGCCACGCCAGTGCTGGTTAAGATACTGTAGAGAAGAAGGTGCTGATTCGTGACCAGGTATCGCGCCCCTCGGATTCAATTCGAGCATGTGCAAGATTGGAGGAAGGATATTGGTGACAAACGGATCGGCGTGGCGCCGGTTTGCCTGAATGATTGAAACCACAATAATCGGAATTTCGGTCAGCACTTTGAATGAAGACGTAGCCTTGGTGAGGTTTTTGGTGGCCATGTCACCCATGTCTGGGCCCGGCGACATGGCACTCGGCGACATCAAGTTGACGTTCGGCGTGGATAACGACGCAGGAGTGTCGAGGCTGTCCATTGCCTTGAGCATCTGGTCTGCGTTCCGGTATATCTCTGCAGCGAGTTCCAAAAAGGGCAGTGAGATGCTTTCGAGCAGCTGGCGGTACATGCGGTGCAGCTCGTATATAATCTTCAAGCATACCACAGCATTGTCCTCGTTTTCAATTTTTACCAGGGCAAGCAGAGTTGTGACAACGTCAAGGACGACCGGCCGGAAGACCTCGCTGTGAGGAATACGCTGGATGATTTCGAGTAGCGTCGACCGCAACTTCTACACATGCGACAATTGTAATTAGCAGCACTCGTATTTGGTGCATGTTATATTTCTGCAAAAGTAACTGCTGTGGAAAACATAGGACTCCTTACCTGTTCTGGAACTGAGCTGACAAAGACCGGCGGCGTTTTTAGTAAAAGATCGCGAATAACTGGCCACAAAATGGCGACAAAGCGCGTGTAGTCCTGGAGCTGAAAGAACTCGAGCGACTCGCAAAGCTCATGAGCAATGGTCTGTTTAAGCTTAACGTCGAGCTTTTCGTCGCGTAGACGCGTCGCATAGACCTCAAAGTT
>JANBSE010000348.1:0-11614 GCA_027578475.1 Coemansia sp. RSA 2607
CTGGAGCTGCTCCCTTCTTCATTAACCAGTTGACCACATCAAGGTGCTTTTTCTGTACAGCGTACCTAAGCGCCAAAGAGGTAATAGGTGCGCCAGCACTGACTAATCGCTTTACTATGGGCAAATGACCATACACAACCGCCATCATGAGTGCCTTGTTCTCGCCACCGACCTGCGGATCGGCGCCCTTTCTCAGAAGCAGCCTTACCATGGGATAATTCCCACTTTTGGCAGCCAACATAAGACCCATGTTTCCACGGGTCTCTCTGACTGACAGCTTCATTGACAAAAGCTTCTTTACAATGTTGAATCGCTTTTGATTCTCCGTACGTGCTCGTCGGACCTTGATGCCTTGCTTCTTTAGCTGTCTACGCTTTTTGCCGTCGAGAGGCATCTCTTCCGTGCTTTCAGTACAGAAAAGCCTACTCGGGATTTTTAAATCTTTAATGTCCATCATCTTGAGCTTCTTTCTCTTCCTGTCATCGCCTGGTGCTGACAGCTCATTCTCGTTGCTGATTATCTGGTCTAAAAGCCCAACACTAAGGAATTTGAATGGCAGTGCACTGGCAATGACACGTGTTTTCTGCCACTTTCCTTTCTGCCGCACAAACTTGTAGCATATGCGAGGTGTCGTCCTTCTGAGGCAAAAGTACGTCCATCGACAAACAGTCACCAGATTTTCGTTTGCTGAAATAATAAGTAGTCGAAGCAGCAAGTCATATGGCAGGTCTGTGAGCTTGGCCATCCCGCCCTAGCCTCTCCAAGAAAACACAATTAACAATTTAAAATTACAAAAGTGTTGAATTTCAGTGTAACGTTTGCGGTGGAGCAAAGAGCAAAAAACGTGAAAACTGCACTGAAAATGGCTGCGGGATCATTAATTTTTTGTTCTGATCAACACTAATCAAAAAATTAATTTTGGGTCTTTGGTGCCAAAGCTTCGACCTCAGCTCCAGTTTCAGTCGGCTTTGATGCAGTGTCACCAGTTTCGTCATCCAGACGCATGCCGGCTGTCGTGTCTGCAATATCGTCGTTGTAAGGTGCATCTTGCTGCTCTGGCATCGCCGTGACAACTGGCTCAGGAGGGGCAGCACCTGATGGCTGCGAAGAGACTAGTTGAGCTGCATCAGTCGGCTCGGGGATATTTTCTGCAGGATCGACGTGCGCAGTTTCGGGCTGCGGCGGCGCAGATGAACCAGCAGACACAGCAACTGTCTGAGCGTCGGATTTTCCGCTCGCAAATGCCGGTGGCAAATTTTCAGCACCAATTCGCTCAGCAAGGACACGGGCAGCACTCGACTTGCTCACAACCACAAACTTGCTCTTGGTTTCCTCCGAAAGCCAGCGGCAGATGATGTTAAAAATTGTCTCGCCCCAGCCAGGTACATTGGCAAAAATCTTTGTCGCAAGGGTTTCGGGATAGTTATCAGACATCAGCTGAACCGTGGCTTTCGATGCTGTTCTTGCGGTCTTGTCGTAGCTGAGCAGACCAACGCCGTCGTAGTCGTGCACTTGCACCATGTCGGCCACATCAACAAAATCAAGCATACGCATGCCGCGTTCATGTAGCTGAACACGCCATCTAAGGAACCGATCAAGGTTACCAAACACAGAGGCGTTGTCAAGGTTGCCGTAGAAGTTGTATGTGACCGGCCGCCCTTCGCGATCATGGCCATAGACATAGCCCACCTTGGAGAAGACATCCTCAGGAAATTTTTCCTCAAGGATGTTTGCAACATCAAACTGCACTCTCCACACAAGCGTTTTCTTGAGCATCTCGCGCGCCTGGACCACATCATTGTTGCGAGCCTTTATAAACTTGTACAAAATAACGTCAACCCGCAGATCGCGTAACACTGCATCGGTGCCGTCAGGGGAGACAAGAGGGACACCCCAGAGCGAGGGTTCAATAGTCTTCCCAAGCTCGTCCTCGGCTTCTTTGACAATCTCTGGAAGCTGATCACGTAGCTTGCGGATAGATTCCTTCTGGCTTTCAGAAAAGTGTTGAGCTTTTCCTATGGGCTTTGACTCCAACTGAAGCGACTCTGCCAGGGCATCGTCTTCAGTGGCGGAAGCGGGGGCGGGAGCAGCTTCAGGCACTGGACCGGGAACTGGAGATGGAACTGACGTGTCTGTGGTCGTGGGAGCATTTCTTGAAAATCCAGCAGCGTCAGCTTCGGTACCAAAGACAACAGTATCGTTCTGCACAGCAGTGCTGTCGGTTTTAGACGCTACAGTATCTGTAGCAGCTTGAGTAGCGTCGGCCATGATGAATATTAGATATTAGCGGAATGTAAACTGGGGTGTGTTGAGTGTATTAAAGAGTGTTTGAGTATAAAAATATGACTATTTGGAAAGAAAAATGCTTTGAAGAGACGCAAAAGATGCAATTAAAATAGTGCACATTTTGGCTCATTGTCTTTCAGGATTAGGCACAACAAAGCTCAGATGTTGACAACCTGCACCGCGAATAAAAGCATTCCACGCAGCTACAAAAGATTCTTGCTTCTCGCCTTCTCAAGCGATCTTTGTCGCTGTGCTGCACGCTTAGCCTTCTTATCCTGATTCTTACTCAAGGGACGGTTCAATACACTATTTTTGAAGAACGCATCGACCGACTCTTCATCGAGATCGTCCAGACACAGACGCCCAAACCCGCCGTTGCGGTATGACCGAAGGAAATAGTGCAGTGTTTTATCCGCGTCGACCTCTCCACCCTGGCGCAGCGCTCCGATCTTTTTTGACAGCTGCTCGATGAGCTCGCCAATATCGTCTGTTGGCTCTTTGATACCGAGGACCTTGTGGTATCTACAAACAGCCAGGGAGGAAACAATTTTGTGCAAAATGATTTACATGTTTGCACCTGTAGTGATTAGCGCACAGGAATACTGAGCAAAGGATCGACGTTTGTGTTATCTGATGCACCACTTACTCGACTGACGGAAAACGGTTTAGGCGGAAGAGCAAGTAGTCTGCCAGGATGCTCTCGTCAGCGATGTTGTCCTTGATCCCACCTATGCGATACAAAGTAAAGAAAAATGAGTAACACGTTTCGTCGTATGCAATCAACTAATTCAGGCCTAAATAAGGTGATGTTACTAAATACAAGGAGCACGTACCTGTTAATGCAACCTTGATTGCAGTGATTGGATCTGGAATATGTGGCATCATCACGCCTGGTGTATCGACCAAATATATTGGTGGCGATTGTAAAACCTTAATCTTGCTGCTCATTGCCCGCGTAACGCCGGGCTTGGCACCAGTGCTTGCCGCCTTCCCACGCCCAACACCAACCCTCCGAAGCGCATTGATTATAGATGACTTTCCAACATTTGGCATTCCGACCACCATGACTGAAAGCTCTGGGTATTTGACCGGATCGCTCTTGGCAATATCTACTGCAACATTCATAATTCGTTTGATGCTGTTGGCTGCATTTGCGTCTGTGAATACGACTCGTTGTTTGCGCTTTGTCATCTCACGCTGCACTGCTTGCTCAATTTCAGGGGGCGCAAGGTCGGCCTTGTTGTAAACAACCAGGCGTGATTTGCTACCAATTATTTGTTCCAATTGCGGGTTGATCGACGAAAGGGGAATACGCGCATCGCGCGTCTCGACTACCAGATCGACGGATCGCAGCTGATCTTGCATTTGTTTGATCCCCTTGGCCATGTGGCCAGGAAACCAGTTGATTGTTTTCTCATGGACAAAGGCTGTACGGGTCAGATTGAGTACGCTTTTTGTGGTAGTCATTTATATGGTGTATGCGTAATGTAGTAAGTGATTTTATAGTATGAATACAGAAATAAAACTTATTTTAAATATAAATGGCAATCGCATACACTTCTAGTTTACCCGCTTCAGTGATCTGCTATTTAATGAAACTATGGGTTTATCGCACCCTTATTAAGACGGCTTGCGATGCATCCAGCGAATGTAATGTCTCCAGGAACGCGACGCCTGAGGCGGAAACACCTCGATCTCGCCATTTCGTTCCATTTCTAAAAGAGTGCCAGTGACCAGATCAATGTCCGTTAGCTTGATCCACTTTGACTTTTTTGTATACTTCCACCCTAACCAGAACACAAAGAACAGCGGGAGCGCAAGATACGTCGACACAAACGAGAGAGCGTCAAATTTGGGCCATATTGTTCCGTAACCTTGACCGATGATGATAATTGCCAGCAGGACGCATGCATAAACCGGTCCAAACGGAAATAGCGCAGCCTTGTAAGGCAAATCGGCAAGGTTGTATCCCTGGATGACATATGCACGGCGGAAACGCCAGTGACACAACGAAATTCCAAACCAGAAGATCATACCAGATAGACCAGAAAGGTTTACTAAAAATATGTAAACCTGCTGGTTTCCCGCCAAAGATATGCAGAAGATGACCGTCGAGCAGAGGGCGGTAAACGTAAGAGCCCATATGGGAACACCGGCCTTGGTGACCTTGCGGAACCAGCGCGGAGCTTTTCTTTCTTTGGCCAAGACCCAGAGAACACGTGTACAGGCATAGAGTCCAGAGTTTCCAGCTGAAAGAACCGTTATCAACACGATTGCGTTCATAACATGTGCTGCCCAGTCGGCACCGGCTTTCTGGAACACCATGGTAAATGGTGAAATAGCTACGTCGCCAGCTCCCGAGGCGTTGGCCAGGTTCTTGTCATTGTTTGGTATGACAAGCCCAATAATCAGAATCGACGAGACGTAAAAGAACAGAATGCGCCAGAACACCGAGCGGATAGCGCGCGGGACGTCACGCCGCGGATTAGCACTTTCACCAACAGTGACTCCAATAATCTCTGTGCCTTGAAATGAAAACGCAGCAATGATACACGCCTTGAGTATGCCTACAATGTGGTCCTTAAACGGCGCCCCTTCGGTATGCCAGTTACGTCCTCCAATGTGGTCACCGCCAACAGCACCTGCGATTGTAAGAATGCCAACAATGAGAAACACAAACACGGTCAGGACCTTTAGACTAGACATCCAGAACTCGGATTCGCCGTAGCCCTTTACTGATATGGCATTAAGAAGAAACATCACGACCAGCGCGATAAGACTCCATATTGCACCAGTCAAATGAGGAAGCCAGAACTGCACAACAAGCCCGCATGCCACAAGCTCCGACCCAACTGTCAACATCCACGAGTACCAGTAGTTCCATCCAAACGCAAAGCCCAATGACGGCTCCAGAAAGCGCGCAGCAAAGTGATTAAATGGGTCGGATGTAGGGATGAAAGTAGACATTTCGCCGAGGGATGTGCAGACAAAGAAAACCATCGACCCTATCACAACGTATGCTATCAGACATCCCGCTGGTCCGGCCGTTGCAAGTGTTGTGCCGCTTCCAATGAACAACCCAGTGCCAATTGTGCCTCCAATAGCAATCATGCCCATCTGCCTGCTCTTGAGCTTTCTTTGTAGCTTGGGCTGACCTGGTACATCGTCTCTCTCAGACGATACGCTTCCAACATCATGTTTCTCTTCAGGATACTGCTGTTCCTCCGTCGGATGTGCGAATGAGCGGCGATGGATGCTCATGATGGGCGAGTCCACCTTTGACATAGTGCGCTCCATTACACCCAACTAGTTAGTATATGTATATTCGTTAATGGTACAAAAAAGATAATGTAGAGATGAGAGAAGGGTAGAATAGGACGGAAAAGAACAAATGATTTCATCGGCAGTACACACACGCCCCAACTCCTCAATTCATTCTCTCAATCGACTATTGTGTCCATTGTTCTGAGAATACACTAGAGGAAACGGAAGTTAACCCTTCTCCGTGTTACCCATCGATTGAGTGTTTGCGATTTTGGAAATGATCTGCAGAGTTAACACTAGCACTGGCTAGAATATTATTTTCCATTTACGGGCAGATTGCTCTCATCTGGTTTGCGGTAGAATGAATACGTCGTTCGGACACCGAGGATTCCATATAAGAGTCAAATGCATTACAAAACTATAGAAGACTGCTCTGCGTAAAAAGGTGCACGTACTGGTATGCTGTATGCAGATCAGTCATTCGATGCGGATCAAGCGAAGCCCGACGGTAGTCAACGCCGTTGTTTGCATCCACCTGTGCGTCAGGTGGAAGTATCATCACTAGCAGCTCTCGCATAAGCCCGCGTGTCTGTTCGGGGTTTGAGCATGGTAGATAGTTAATCTCAATAATAAGACCCTTGTAGCTTGTGCCAACCATCAGGTTGCCTGTACGGATAATCCAGTCGTCGCCTTCATAACTGTATCCCTCAATGCGCGCAGATTGCCTAGGCGTCCACAGATTTTTGAGTCGCAAAATTATAGACTCCATCTCTGGCTCTGTCTCTACTACCACACGATTGCTAGCCATAACAAAGAATTGCCTTCTCTGCGCTCCTTGTCCTCGCGCCACTAGATACATTGACTGGTCAGATGCCGTGCCCCGAGGCTCGGATTGCTGTGTGTCCGTGTCGCTAGATACTTTCAATCCCTGTATATCGACAAAGTTGTGAGGTGAGTGGAAGAGACGTGTGTCCATGCTCCATCTGCCTTTGAGATTTGCTCGCAACCCGCGCAAGAGTCTTTCCTGCAAAAGGCCAAGCGATGCCGTTCCTTGTGCATCCCTCCACCACAAAACCCACG
The DNA here is from genome assembly GCA_027578475.1 of Coemansia sp. RSA 2607. NCBI lineage: Eukaryota > Fungi > Kickxellomycota > Kickxellomycetes > Kickxellales > Kickxellaceae > Coemansia > Coemansia sp. RSA 2607. The sequence goes on from JANBSE010000348.1 coordinate 6,631, forward strand.
TTGATCCTGTCATCGCTGGTACTAAATATATGTAGTGTTAGTTGTAGCTGAAAACAAATTAAATGAACTTGTCTGAACAAACTGCTCTCGATGCGATAATATGTACCCAAGAGAAATGTTGTCGATTTAAGCAGCTTGTTTAAGCTTTTGGGTCTCAGAAATCAATCAATTCTGAATCAGGCGATTATCGAGATCAGAAAAAAACTATAACCGGCGAATTTTTTCCAGCAAATATTTACTGTCTGCTCTCAATACCTCTTCAATTCCTTATTGTCTGCTTGAATTGCCGCTTATCAAACTATTACATATATAAATAATGTCGACAGATACTGCGCTTCCTGCAGATATAGTCTCGGCGGAGACCACGGTGCCTGTTGTTTCCGAGCAGTTGGATCAGAAGCAGGATGCACAGACAGTAGATACCATGCTTGACTCTCCCGCTTGCGAGCCCGGCACTGAAACGGCACAACAGCAGCAGAAGAAAAAGAAGAAGAACAAGAAGAAAAGCAAATTTATTGGAGTTGACCAGAACGACGGTAAGCCGGTGGTTACTTTGGTTGTAGATACCAACCCTTTCATCAAGGGACTGCCGCTCGAGCATATTGCAACCAAATTCGTTACTGTTCCAGATATACACAGAGAGCTCAAGAGCAGGGCATCCAAGGAGCGTTACGACGCACTTGAAATGTCGCACGGGATCGAAACTATAGTTCCAGACGCCGAAAGCATGCAGGCTGTCTGTAACTTTTCCAAAAAGACTGGCGACTTTAGCAGTCTTTCGCTGGCTGATTTAAGGATTATTGCACTTGCATTTATGCTTGAGAAGAAGGCTAACGGGATGCGCCATCTGAGGCTTGAGCCGGTCGGCGATCAGCCTAACATTGCCGATCGCAAGCTTCTGGAGTCGGCCGAGATAGTTGGGAACACAAGCCACAAGTATGACAAAAATGAGGCTGGGGATATTCAGGAGGAGCAGATCGAGTCTTCTGAGATTGAACAGAAAGTTGAGAGCCTTTCGATTTCTTTAAACACCATGGCTGAAACCCAACCAGAGTCTGTCGATGTGCCAGTAGAAAGCCAAAATTCTGTTCCTGCGGCATCTGATGTTTTGCAGAGTGTCAAAAACGATGAGCTCGAAGTCGGCTCTGACGAGGAAATGGACGAGGACGGCTTTGACAGCGACTTTGGCAACACATCAGCTTCAGCTGGTGCTGCTGCGGATGCTCAGGAAGATGCCGAAGACGACAATGATGGATGGGAAGTTGCTCGGCCAAAGACCAAGAAGCGCGTTGAGCACGTTGACGAGTTTTTCAATGGCGACTGGATTACGCCAAAGAACGTCAAACACCACCTGGCTAACAACGCAATGGGAATGAAGGACACGCAGGTCGATCAGCCTCAGCGCGCCACCAAGGTCGCTTGTGTGACTTCTGACTTTGCTATGCAGAATGTCATGCTCAAGATGGGAATTCGCCTGGTAACTCCTGATGGCATCGCAGTTACACGTTTGTACACATGGGTTCTTCGCTGCCACGCATGCGGTCATCTCACGGGCGACATGAACAAGCAGTTCTGCCCATCCTGTGGTCATGCGACGCTCAAGCGCTGCTCGGTTAGTACTGGCTCAAATGGTCGTCTGCAGGTACATCTGAAGACCAACTACATATACAACCTGCGCGGCACAATCTACTCGATGCCCAAGGCCCGGGGTGGTCAGCATACGACGAAGGATATTATCACGCGTGCAGACGACAAAGCTTATCTGCGAGCCATGGACTACAAGAAGCGCGTTGAGTCTAGGTCAAACGCAGGGCTGAGTGGTTCTAGTTCGTTGATGGACCCTGACTTTATTCCTGGTCTTCTAACAGAGAGTCTGCTCTCCGACAGAAACGGCTATGGTGTTGCAACTGATGCTCGTGGAATGCCGATGGTCACTCGCAATAGGAAGAACCCGAATGCCAACAGGAGGACCGGAAACCGCAAGAACAAAAGACGTGACAACTAGAAATAAATTTTTTGAAGAATTATACTATTTGACTGATGTTTAAAACATAATTGTATTTAATATCAAGTAACGCCATCTCAGAACACATATCAGGATTATCCAACAAATGATTGTTCTACAGCTCCGCTGGTGGTAGCAGCGATCTCATGATCTCGCATGCACGCATATGCACACATTTCGTGAATCGCATTCCCATGTAAAGTACCCGGTTTAGCGGTTGGCGCAATGTAGCAACGTACCTCTTTCTCTTTATATTTTTTTAAATACAACAAACTGAATATCTAAAATAAGTATGCCGCATACCATTACTGTTTATTACAAGAACGACGAGTCGGTCTACGAAGAATATCAGCAAGAGGTTCCGGATATATACAGCTTTGCCGACACGGTTGCGCAGATACGTAAACACTATAAGACGCCACTGGATGATACCGAAACTGCACTCTACTACCTGGATAAGGCTACATTTAGCTTTGTCAAGATTGACCCGGCAACAATGTCACTGTTCAAGATTTCCAAGTGGATGTTAAACCAGAATGCTGTCTACTGGGGCCAGCATGATACGCTGACATATGACGCTGTTGCTCACCCAGAGGATGAGATCGACGAGCCAGTCCTTCCTGGACTCCCCACGGGCGAAGAAATCGCGGTTGAAACGACACCACTGAAAGAGCCTTTCCCCCAACCCGCGAAATGCGGATGCTGCAGCCACGATTAAATCTGGTGATAATGCAAGCACCGTTATTGAAGACGCTAGCGACTTTTAGTACTAATGTTCTTTTAACAATGTTTACAATAAATTAGTTTATTGAGTTGATTTTCTCTGTTTTTAATGTGTCTTGCGGTTTATCTCGCACTGCATCGAAAAAAGCAAATTTGCACTCAATGCTTGGCAAATAGTGCGTCTGAGAAAATTTTCTTGGCTTGTCAATAATGTCAATGCTATATGCAAAACATTGTGTGATTCCAAAAGCCTCTCCACCGCCACATTCAGCTTTACTCGGATTGTTTTATCGACATTTTACTCATTTGAATGCTGGGCATGCAAACACCTTCACTTTCAACTTTTTCTGTTAGAGCTAGAAGCATAAACAGCTGGTTTATTGTACCCTTGTCACGTCAGAAAACCTAATCCCTAGAATTGGTAGGGAATATCGGAAAAGCGCCTTGGCACTTCCGACGTGATAATCCATCTTTTATTTCTAAAGCTAGGATAACCACCGACACTGTCAACTAAATAAAAAAACGACATTTTCCAGAAAATTCACTTCTTTCCAGAATCTTACCTTTCTAAAAACCTTCTTTTTCTTGTAATATTAGCCAGTTATATGTCTTGTTTAATATGCGATATAACAGCCCTTCTACACAGCTAGCACTTGTTGGCATTACAGTATTCCTCATAGAAGGGGTCCGACGTCTTCTATACAACTACTTGATGCTCTGGTCACCGAAAAACGACAACGTCGGATTCAACAGTTATCTTCCTGATGGAATAGTTGCAACAATATCAGGAATAGTCGGCATATTTCTTGTCAATCTAACGGGGTTCCGGTACATATTTGTGTTCTTTGGAGTTACAAACATACTCTATGCGTGCTCAATTGTAGTCATGTTTCATAAAGGATGGTCGGGATTTCAAAGTGCCGCGCTGATTATTGGGATAGTTGGAAACTACGCAAGCCGCGTCGCGACACTTGTTATCGTGCTTGCCTATCCTTCTGAAAAGTGGAAAGCACGTGCGCTGGCGGTGTTTCTTCTGATAGAGTACCTGTCAAATGCACTGGGAGACATTATCACCTTCCATGGATTTGACAGCAGCACCAAGACGCAGCGTTATCATGTTTCGCTGGTTTACCTGGCAATCGCATGTCTGGGTCCATTTGTGGCGCTTTTGGTGGCACCTTCTCACGAGGTCATCCGCGATAACGGTGTATACATTCTATCACCTGAGACAAACTTGAAAACTGAGTTTATCGAGACAGTCAGAATCTTTAGGAGCAAAAAGATGCTGCTGATGATTCCGTACATGTTTTCGTACCCGATGCTGTTTGGCGTAGCCAACATGAAGCTGCCCAACAAGCTTTTTATCGCAATGTACGATTGTGGCAAAATTTTTGTCTTGTTCATGGGGCAGCTTCTTGATCTTCCGTGGTCAAATCGACGCACACGCGGAACGCTTGGGCTTGTAATATTGACAGTGTTTTTCTTTGTGTCGTTTGGGCTAACGACAGCTGCGCGCAACCACCACTACGACCTGACAGGTTTGGACAAGACGTGGCCAGAGGACAAGATTGACAAGTTTATGCTGGAGATGGTAGTCAAGGAGCAGTACACGATGGTGGCCGTGTTGCTGTTTTTTGCCGGCATAGCGTCTGGATTTATCGAGATATTTGGGTACTGGCTGATGGGAACGTTGACAAACGACGTCAAGGCTAGCGCGCGATTCGTGGGGACGTTTCACAGCTTTATGGCCCTGGGTGGGATTATCGGGTTCCAGACAACACAGGGGCACGACAAAGCGTATAGTTTGCGTGTGGCGATGTACTATGTTGCTACTGGGCTGACAATTCTGTCGTTTGTTGTTGTGTACTTTGTGGTTCGCGAAATACCTGATTCAAACGACTGGACGCTGGAAAGAATTGCGCCCAAGGATGAGCTGGTAGACTTGGAGTCTGCAGAGATGACTGCTCCTGTCTTCGATGAGAAGCACAGAGATTAGGTTGTACATGTTATTCATATTGCGTGATCGCAATGGATTACCCATATATTTACGAAATATAAAGATTGTTAAAATCAACATTGTTGCAGAACCGGCTCAAAAACGGGAGAAACTTCATTTGTTTTTCCTTGATAATTTCCACTAAAACATTAAAAAGAACTTGGAATGGACGTGCAGCTGTTTGTTGAGCTTCAGGACAGACTCGACGAGGCGTCGACCTTGTTTGAGTCAATCAAGACGGCGGTGAAGGATCTGAACAA
>JANBSE010000349.1:0-11607 GCA_027578475.1 Coemansia sp. RSA 2607
CCTCCATTCCGCGTCGTTTACAGGCACTCGGTGGTCAGTGACAACTATATTGTGCTTGGTGTGGGCGAGACCCGCGACGAGATCGAGGCCGACTGGAAGTGGTTGTCGGACAACATAATGCCTGTGGTCACCGAGCTGACCGAGGGCGCAGACAGGGCGAGCTTTGTGGTGACCAAGATTCGGTTTCTGGCTACGGAGGAGGGTGGGCAGGACGCCTCGGCGGACCGCAAGATGCGCGCGGCAACAACGACGTTTAGGCAGACGTTTGATGTCGGACGCACAGAAAACTTGGTGACATACTATGCCTGCGCGCTGCAATCCGGCTTCATGCTGCATCAAGGGTGGCTGTACCTCAGCGAACACTACTTTTGCTTCTACTCGTACATGTTTGGATCGGAGAAGAAGATTATGTTCCAGCTGCGCGAGATCAAGAATCTGCAGAAGGCGCGGACCATGGGCGGTGCGCGTGACGACGCCATCGAGGTCGAGACCAAAGACGGCAGCAAGTACGTGTTTGCCAACATGTTCCATCGCGACGAGACGTTTAATATGCTGTCACAGCTGACGGCCAACACGATGAAGCGTGTGCTGATGAACTCGGAGTACGCAACGGCCACGCATCAGTCGGCGTCTGCTGGGCCCGGACTGTCTCCAGGCGCTGCAGGCGCTGGTGGAAGCCATAGGCGCAGCCCGAGCACTAGTAGCAGCGTCGCCAATTCTGCTGCCGGCATCAACCCGGACTCGAGACTGCCGATGAGTGCTGCGGCCAGACCTGGGTCTATCAAAACCGGCACATCCCTTGCCGAGCAGATTGCGCAGCAGCGGCGAAACGAAGAGTTCCGAGGCGAGTTTGGACTGCCGCGCAGCGAAACCCTTCTTTCGGTAATCGACACAGCCACATTGGCACTCCCTGGAAGCTTGCATCTGTACGCTGGCAAGCTGTACCTGTCTACGTCGTTTGTGTGCTTTATATCGCCTGACTACCGTGGGTGCCGCATCACGTTCCCGATGGCTGCAATCCGTCGTATTGAGAGAATCAGCGGTACCGATCGCTACTCGATGCCCTGCTACGAGCTGATCATCACCGTGTGGCACCAGACAGGCGTTTCGTTCAAGGTGCCGCTGGATAACAGCGAGTGCAACCGCTGGTGTGATGCGCTGCGTGGGCAGCTAAAGATGATGGTCGAAGAGCAGCGGTACGCCAAGGAGAACAAGACGGCGCTTGCACGTTACACGCTCAAGGCGTTCTGTCGCACATGCCCTAGCGAAGAGCTTCTTCTGAATAGCGGAAGCACCCAGCCTGTAGTCAACTGTTTGGGGCAGACATTCGGTTTTCCTGGAGACGAGAAGGAGCTGAAGGAAAAGGCGAGGAACAGACACTGGGTGGTGTACTTTAGAGAGAACGGGCGCAATCTGACGGCAATTAGGCGTGCAGAGTTTGACCGTCTTATTAGAGTTGGATTGTCAAACACCCTGCGTGGCGAGATCTGGGAGCTGAGCTCAGGTGCAATGTACCTGCGATTCCAGAACCGCGGCGTGTACGAAAAGTACGTCAACGACTATCTCGACTGTCCTGGTCCCTACGCCGATGAGATTGAAAAGGACCTTAACCGCTCTTTGCCCGAGTACGCCGGCTACCAGGTGTCCGAGGGCATCGACGCCCTGCGCCGCGTGCTGAATGCCTACTCGCTCCGCGACTCCGAGTTAGGATACTGCCAGGCGATGAACATTGTTGCGTCTGCGATGCTGGTGTTTATGTCTGAGGAGCAGGTGTTCTGGACGCTTACGGTGATGTGTGACCGACTGGTGCCCGGATACTACAGCCCGTCAATGTACGGCGCGACGCTCGATCAGTCGATATTCCAAACACTCGTGGAGGAAACAATGCCCATGCTGGCAGCAGGGTTTAAAAAGCATGATATCCAGCTGTCGATCGCCTGTCTGCCATGGTTCCTGACGCTGTATGTCAACTCAATGCCGCTCCTCTACGCACTGCGCGTGCTCGACTGCTTTTTCCTCGACGGACCCAAAGTGCTTTTCCAGATTGGGCTTGCCATTCTCAAGATCAACGGCAGCGCGCTGCTTAGCGTCACAGACGACGGCGGATTCCTGCATGTGCTCAAGCAGTACTATGCCACGCTGGGCGACCCGGCGTACCCCGACGCTATCAATGCGCGTGCGCGGAACGTGACAAAGTTCCACGAGCTTTTGTTTGTGGCGTACACTGACTTTCCGTTCATCACGCATGCGCGCGTCGAGGAGCTCCGGCGGTCGCATCAGCTGCGCATTGTGCATTCTGTCCAGGAGTTTTCAAAGCGCACGTTCCTGCGCGGCGTCCTGGATGCCGGTGGGTTTACCAAAGAGCAGCTGTCGTTGCTCTACGACCGCTACTACTCGGTGCTGTTCTACTCGCAAGGAAACGGCATGCCGAACGAAATGGCAAAGGCGGCAGACGACGAAGGCACCGATAAAATTACACTTGACATATACGGCTTTGCCCGGTTTATGTACGAAATTTCGTCATGGATGCGGGTGCAGATCAGGGAGGCAAGAGAGCGGATCCAGAGTCACCGCAACGTCAGTCTGGCGGATGTCAAGCGTAAGAAGCTGGGCGAAGGCTCGAATGACGACCGCAGCAAGATTGATGATGTTTCGAGAGAGACGGCCGCCAGCCTGGAGAATCCCGGGTGGTTTATCACGTCGTTGTTTAGGTACGCCAGCACGCGTGTTCCGCCAAAGACTCGCCTGCATGTTAACGAGTCGACGCCAACGTCGCCGGGTGACTTGAGTGAGCCGCCAACAGGCGATGCCAAGGAGCCGAGCGAGTCGTCGCCAACGCCAGCTGCGTCTTCGACCGCTGAGCAGCAGCAACAGCAGCAGCAGAAAATCGACGGCCTGCGTGTTTCGTTCCAGCAGTGCGTCATTGCTCTGGGAAACATTGTCAACACCGATCTGCTTACACGCATGGATGTGTTTTTTGACATGTATGCGACCACACAGCCGGGCTCGATTACGCGCAGCGAGGTGTTCCAGCTTTCCGAGGCGCTTCTGTACATTGGCCACGGCGAGGATGTCGAGGCTGGAGAGCGCCATCGTCAGCGCGACAGTGATGTGACGAACGAGGAGCGACTCCTGCGCTCGGTCTCGGGATTCCTGCGCCGCGCTGTGTCCTACGGCGAGAGCCTCGAGGCCTCTTCAAACGCAGGCTCGGCGGCTGACTTTTTGCTTCCACGCAACATGTTCCGCGTGGTGGTTTTGGAGGACGAGGTGCTGGAGGAGTTCTTCTCGGAGATTGTTCCGGCGTCGTTCCGCTTTACTGATGGCGTGGAGCTCGCCAACCCACTGCGCGCGATCTCAACGCATCTACCGCCGACGACGCCGCTTACGGCTCGTGCGACCGAGTCTGCTCCGGCTAGGCTGTTTGCTAGCGGGCTGTCGGTGGCCGAGGGCATGTCGGCTAAGCTTGCACAGACCATTGCGCTGGGAAGCCAGTTTGTTGACCGTCGCATGCTGACGCCGGTTGTGCGCAGTGCGGCTCAGTCGGAGGCGCCTCCTTCGGTCCGTGGTTCATTCAGAGTGACCGAGGATATCGCAGCAGTCACTCAGCTGTCAAATGCAAATGCGGGCGACAATCGGGCGCTGGTTGACGAGATGGCGCGGCTGATGGTGGCGATGCCTGGCCACGGAAGCGATCCGTCGGACAATGCCGACCTTGCTGACCCGTATGATACTCCCAAGACCACGCCCCTTGCGTCGCAGGTGCAGATCGAGGACCCGAAGCAATTGTGGACCAATGCGCCGCAAGAGCCTGCATCAAACATGCCGCATGATCCGTACGAGAACCTCCTCGACGAGGTTGACGAGCTCTTGGGCGAGATCAATGACGATGACGATCCGAGTGCGCTGTCGGCGCCAATCTCTGAGCTTGCATCGCCCGCCGATGACGCAAAGTCAGCCAAAAAGGCGAGTTTAAAAGCGCTGAACGACTTGGACTTTGAAATTGACGACGATGATGACGAGCTCAACCAGCTGTTGCGCGACTAGATGCTTGTGCGTGCTTTTTATCTTTTGTTGTTGTGGCTAATATGACTACTATGTTTATTGTTCCGGTTTAAGAGTTAATATAAGATCGCGGGTGTACCCGTAGATGTAAAAGATCGAGGCTGATGCTGGAGCTGCCTTGATCAGGGCCGGCGTAAGGCCGCGGAACAGCGCCAGGAAGCCTTCGTTGCGGACAATATACAGCAGTGCGTTGCTCATGCCAGAGTACATTGGCACACTGCCATGTGCGTAGCTGTGCAGATGGGGGCCTTGCACCTGCAGCCGCTTGCGTACGAGATCCAGTGGATACACGCAACACTTGCCAATGACCGCCGAGCCGCCGCCAATAAGCGCATCCTGCACCGAGTCCAGCGCCCTCATCGCCTGCGAGTCCGAGACGATCAAGCTCCGCCGAACCCACCTATACCCTGATCCCAGCACGTCGTAGCACGTGAATACAATACCCATGTACGGCATAATCTGCAAGCACGCCGGCCACAGCCCGCGGTAGAACCCGCGAACGCCTTCTTCGCGAGCAATCTGCCGCACGGCGCCCACGATCGACTCGTGCACCCTGTTGTTGATCTCCTGCGCGATAAACCTTGTGCGCAGCAGATCAAACGGATACGTCACCGACGTAGCCACTGCGCCAGCCAACGCGCCGCCGCAAAACGACCTAACCTTCTTTGGCATCCCAGTACCCCTCAAGCTTTTTTCAATCGTGCTGAACGCCAAAAACTGCGTCGCTCCATATGTCAGGTACAAGTACTCTGCCGAAAGATTTCCCTTAAACAACCCTTTGATGCCCTCGCGCTGGAATATGCGCCGGGCACAGGCGAATACACCTCCTGGTCGCAGGGCCTTAAGGGACTGCCGGTGGGTTTCTAGCTGTAGCGTTATTTTCACCACGTCGAAGGGCGCCACGAGGAACCGTGATACTAGGCCGGCTGTGGCACCGCAGATGACGTTTTCGTAGGACCTTAGCTCGCGCGTCGACGTCGTGCGTGATGTGTTGAGCAGCACTGTGGGGTTGTGTTTTGCGGTAGGTTTTGGTGCCGAAGTGGCATTGCTTGTTTGAACGGGTGTTGTCATTTTGTACAGGCTATTTTGTGTTTAAATTTATAAAAAGTGAAATGCAACGTGGAGAAAGTTGGAGAAACAAAAGGGTCCTTTTGCTTTTTTTGCTTTTTCTTGAAAGTGAAAGTGGTGAAATTAATGATTGCCTCACGTTTTCCCCACACACAAATAGAACGTGCACGTCATAACTGCAGCTTCTGCGCTCCGATCTACTCAATTGACAAAATCTGTTCAAACCCCTCTTGTTCTAACTCCTAGGTTCTGAAGGACATTGATAGCCTACAAAAGCTTCCGTAGCATGTCTGCCAAGAAGGGTTCCTTGTTTTGATTTCAAAGAATCACTTTGAATAGCCGCTACGCGTTTCATTTCTACTACAATTATTTATTAATTCATGCGAGAATTAAACTTTATTTATTCTCAGGACCCGTGTGAACACTCGCAAGCTGGTTTCTCTGTACAGCAGAGAGAACGGGCTTACAGAGTGCAGCTGTCCGCTGTAGTGTATACAATGGTTGCTCACGCTCTATTCTCTCTATCTAAAATGACATTCAAGCAGCTGTATATATTTGCAAATAGATGGTGCCTGGCTGTTAAAAGTTACCGTTGCTACTCTTGGCAGTATACAACTATGCCATTGCCTATGAATCCAGTTGGGACACAACAGCACAATCACCTGTAAAGATTCGATTCTTTACCCAAATGTACATGTTCAACTAAATATACAGAACAAAGGCTTTTGGTGTAGTTCTGCAAACGCCACATTCAGCTGTTCAAACCAAAACAATTTTTTTTACAAATGCCTGGGATTCAGACATCGTTTAACTCTTTTTTATCTCTCTCTCTCTTCCCAGTTCTTACTCCAATTCCAACTCCAACTTTATCTTTGAAACCAACTTTAACTCTGTCCCGTTTCATACTCATTTTTTAAACCAAGCTTGAAACACCAATGTCTCCTTCACCTTCTCGTTTCCAGCAGCTCCCTTATAGCATTGTTGAGGTGATAGTCAACTATCTTTTACCTACATCTAATATAGCCGGCAGTAATAATGCGCTAGCAATAATGCATTCGTGCCATATATGGCGCACTATCTACATGCGTGTATACCTTTCTTCTCTCGTTTTTAGTTTTACCAAGCAAAGCAAAGCAAAGTTTTCTTTCAATATGTTACCCCAGTTTGCTAGTCCGCTCATTTACCCTATTAATATGTTTGTTCGTACTCTGACTATCAATATTGGATCTTGGGAGCCACTGATGAGTGGCGAGATCCTTGAATGGATGCAGGCCTCGTCAGTATTTGCCAGCGCTAATCTTACATCCGTCACGACGCTAGCCATTTATGCGTATTCTTTTTCGGATATTTATACTTACGATCAGTCTAAAGCATTAGTTGAGGTTATAAACGTTGCAGCGTTTTTCAAGCATGTTAAATCCCTTATACCCAATGTCAAGAATGTTAAACTGATGTTGTCCAAATGCGATGAATGGCTTAGAGCGGATAGGAATACCAAGCTAATCGAAGAATCAATCGCAGAGTTGATTTACGGACGCAACGTTACAATTGTCAAAACCCAAAGTAATATCAGCAACGTTAGCATTACAGAATTCAACCCAGCATCCTTTTCTGTGCTAACTTCAATTTCTCTTCATGCGGATCCACTTGAGTTTTACAATCGTACGATCATTTGGGGGTATTTACTTTCTCGACATAATGCAAAGACTCTACAGAGTTTGAAGCTAGATTCTTTTGAGCTCGCAAAACTTGAGCTGTTTCTGTTTAAAGACGACGCACCAATCATCTATTCCGCTCTGGTCAAAATGGACATTAAATTCATGGATCCATTTTTGGAGCTTTACGAACCTGTTAATCCGATAAGCAGCAAATATTCCGAGATCCAAGCAAACCACTTCCCTGTACTAGAGTCTTTAAAGTTTTACGGCTCATACCGAGTAGCTATCGGATGTTTGTTTGGATCACTCAACAAATCCATTGAACACCTTGATGCAACTATTTCGCCTGGGCTTCCTTATCAGAGTGATGCAAACAGACCTCGTCTAGCGGATTTAACTCGCTTTTGCAGTTTAAAAACCATCAAATTCGCAGTAGCAAACACTTGTGATATTAACAAGTATTTTGCTCATAAGAAGATGTGCTCTGACATTTTCAAATCTTTTTCCAGCTCTTCCACTGCAATCTACGATGTTAGTATTGGATTTTCAGATAGCAGTGTTTTGCTAGAAATTCTGGATAACAATAATTCATGGGCAGCTCTTCGAGAACTTGATATTAAGAGATATAAGTGTTCACTACTCGATATAATTAACATACTTACAAGAGCACCAGTGTTACTGCGTCTTATCTGTCCTTTGAATGAGGAAACTCCAGAAATCGATGGTGTCAATATGATAAAAGCTCCAGAGTTTCTAAAAAAGCACCATTATCCACTAAGCAAATCGCTTTTAAATTTTTATATCAGCTGTAACAAACACCTCAATGACACCAGTATTTATAATATTACTTGGTATGTTGTTCTTTTAGCAAGTGTTTGTCCTAAACTTGTAAACTTTGGATTGGGCCAGTTTACTAAAGGAAAGACTTATTTTTGTTCCGTTTATTTCAATATTTATGATTATATTGATATTACTGAAGCGGCTGACTCTCTTTACCAAGAGTTAGTAGATGAATTTAACTACACTTAAACACATTGTTTATAATATATATACATATAATCAGCAACACCAACTACACTATGTGAAAAGTTACAACTCGGTATATGACTAGATAATAATTTCTGATATCTTTTAGTGTAAAAGATTATTAATAAAATACAATTGTAGTTTCTGAGCTCCGACCCACCCAATGGGTTAAACCTGGGTGACCACGCTAATTTCACTTGTATGCTAAAAAAGATGCCAATAACTTTGCAGTAGTTAGCGTAGCATGGCTACCAAGAAAGGTTTCTTGTTCTGATTTCTAACTACAACTTCACTCAACAGTTACGCGCTATTTTTATTTTATTTTTATTTATTAGTACACATAAAAGTCAAACTTTATTTTCAATATACAAACACATGTAAATCTCCGCAAGCTCGACTCTCCGCATCAATGAGAAACTCAGCAACAATGCACACTGTAATGATCTCGATAAATATGATGAAGCGCTCAGATGTGTAAATATTTGACCGGTGTCGGTGATGGTGCCTCAGTTGCCGTGCTTGCAAATGATGCATATATACACACTGCAGCAAGATTGTACTCGCTGTTTGATATAACCAATAGTCGCCACATAGCTCTCTGTCTTTGATCGTACCATCTGAACACATCATAAACAACGCGCGCTATTCGCAACAACAAATATTGTTCGATGTGAGATTATTTTCCCACATTATATGGGCGAGTATATATTAATATTGTTCAGGTGAGAAAATTGAATTTAGTGAGGCGATAATATCACTATCAGATCCTTCTATCCACAGCGAAATATGTAAATTGACAAGTCACTGTGTGGGGTTGCTGTGGAAATAGATGTTAGCATTTGTAACATTAGAGAGATATTTTATCCGCTTTATAGAGCTATAAATAGCTTTTTTGGGCACGGTAACACAGACCATTTTAGATACGGCTCAATGCAAAGTGCCAGGCATAGACATACACACAGAGAAAGAGGGATCGGCGACATCATGTGCCATTTATCTGCTCAGCGGACCACGCGTGCTTGCCAGAAAATTACACCTCTCGAATTTTCCCAGGCTTTAGATGCACCCCAGAATACAAAGCTGGCCCATCACGATACGCAGATAAAGGCCCAGCCCCTTCTTTTTGTACAGCAACCATCGCACATGCACAGTGCACCGCCGATCGAATAGAGGGTGTGAGACTTCAGTCACCTTTGCCCCTCCTCCTGTACACAAAAAAGGCATTTCAGGTGCTCACACTTTTGTGTGTAAAATGTGACGCGGGGAAAATGCATGCTTTTACAGGTTGATTATCAAATGCTTCCTTTCTTCTCATAAGCCATTTCTTCTGCGCACAATATATATTTTTACAACCTTTTATTGTCCAAATTCAAAGTTCCTGTATAATGTTTTCTACTGCGTCTCCAACACTGGCATTGAACAACGGCGGCTGCGACCTGGTTCCGACACACACCGTGTCGAGTAGCGAGCAGCCTGTGCTGTCTACACTAATTGGAATTCGCAACCGGCTCGCAGCCCTGAAAAGAGACCGAGGAAACTACTTTCGGCCCAACGAGATAGTGGGGCTCTATAACGAGCTTCTTGGTCAAGTGAAGGTGCTACAGAGTGTCAGAACGACCGAGCACCATGACAACGACACGTATAAGAACCGGGTGGACTCTGTCCTTGACGAATGCTTCCAGCTGTTCTCACTGTTCTATCTGGCGCTTGGCAAGAACAAGGAGGTGCCAGCGACATATGTTCAGCTGGTCACAATAAAGGTAAGATGTCTGCGGAAATACGGCCAAGCACCCTTTATTGATAGGGTGGCGCGGAGAGAGGAGCACAGGAATTGCCGCTATCCGTGCCCTGTTTTGTCTTGATTTCAGAGTGTTTCCATCTCTCTATTTCTAATCATTGTGAACCCTCCTCTATTGTTCGCGTAGCAAAATTTCGAGCTGTTTAACGAAACGGGCATATATACCGACGGTAAGTGATTATGATGTCTGACATCACGTCTTCCACATGAGGACTGAGCGTCTGCATTTCCCCGAGCCGGAATGTACGCGCTGGTCGAGTGTCCTTTCCTTTTTTAAAGTGCGCAATTTTTTTCAGCATGTACTTGAGAATGCGCGTGAGCAACAACAAAAAAAAAGAGAGAGATGTATGCAGAGACACGCCGAGAGCACAGAACATTCTATTTTGTCATTTATTTTGCTGAATTTAGTTGCTGTATTGCATTGTTCGTTTTGTAGCCGATCTTGAGCCGTTCCAGGAGCGCTTGAAGGAGATTCGCCAGCTGATCGACCACGAAACCGAAAAGGAAGTAGATGATTACAATGGCGTGACCAAACCCGAAGTCCGCCTAGTGTCGCGCAGACTGCGTCAGTGCGAATCTGAGCTGGCGGCTCTTGAAGCAACCACACGCGTTATCAGCGACAGTCTTATGCCCGTATACGAAGAGTTGGTGTTTATTCGGCGGAGACTTACAGCATTATCGATTCTTCCGCACGATACAGCCCTTGTGGAAGCAAAGGAGTTGCAAAGACGGCTTATCGAAATCGACGACACCCGCGTAGACGACCGCTTTGTCGACGCAGAGAACGGCAGCATAGCCGACGGACAGACGCAGGTGGTCGGGCTTTTGGAGGAGTGCTTTGATCGCCTACACGACCTAATGGCTGAAGGGAGCACAGTGCCGCTAGACATGATGCCTATTTACGAGCGCCTGACAGATGTTCGCATTCAGCTCGAAAAGCTGTTGCTGACTAGTCGTTGGACCCTGCGCGAAACCGATCTATGGAGCTATCAGGTGCAGCTACAGGAAATCGACGCCATGCGACACAACGGTCAGTTTAAGGACACCTCTGGTGAACCAGCACCGCAGCAGGCCCAGGCAGCGCTGAATTTTTTGCTGCACAAATGCTACAATCTGGTGTACAAGCTACTGTCGTCGAGCGAGCCAGTTGCTGAGACGTTGATGCCCGTCCATAACCAGCTGCGCACCCTGCGGAGGTGTCTGCTGGAGGTCAAAAAGTACGGCGGTCCATTGTCGGCACGGGATCTGTATCCGTACCAGATGAAGCTGTCTAGCATTGATAATCTGCGCACGGACGGAAAGTTTCTGGATGACGAGGGATATATTCCCGAGGGCCAGGGTGTTGTCATGTCGCTGCTCAACGAGTGCTACGACCTGATGTACGAGCTCATGGCTACCGAGGTCGACGAGTAGGACCGACCCAGTTGTATGCGATATGCGGTATGTACCATTCCGCGCTTGCGCTTAGTTGTTTAATAACCTGTGTAGACTTTTTTCTTTCCTTTCTTTACTCATTTTATTTCATATCAACATCTCTACGTTGTCATTGTACCGCTTGCTCGGCTGAATCGATTTGAATCGATGACGATGAATTTTATCAGATTCACCGACCATTGTTTCGTGATTGGCCAGTTGTATTTGCACGTGATATTATTGGAGCAACACTCGATTGAATCGCGCACGGAATTGGTAATTTTCAGGCATTGAGATGAAAAAAAAAACAGCCAGTTGTGTTTGTACACTTTTTCTTTTCTCTTTACTCGCGACTCTTGCATTATTAATACTTTTTTGGTAAGCCTTCTTCAAATCTATCTGTTCATTTATATTCTATATATCCACTATCGTCCAACATGGAGCAATGTGCTTTCTCTAACAACGCTGGCGAGAGAATGAAAAGAAGCGAGTACGCGTGCTATTAAATTGAATCTGAAAACTGAACTTTTTAATACAAGCGTACTCTTTATTTGTCTTCTTGTAACATACTTTTACTTTTTT
>JANBSE010000350.1:0-11605 GCA_027578475.1 Coemansia sp. RSA 2607
ATCTTCCACGTTCCGTCGACATTAGGCACATTTGCTTGACCACCGAGAATGCCTTCAGTACCGACTTCGCGAGCGACGCGAGACACCTCGTCTGCAAACGTGCCCAGCTGGTCCACCATTTCATTGATTGTCTGCTTAAGCTCACCCATCTCGCCTGAAAGCTCACTCGTAACTTTTTGAGTCAGATCACCAGCAGCAACGGCTTTGGTCACATTCGCAATATCGCGCACCTGGTTCGTCAAGTTGTCGGCCATAGTGTTGACATTGTCAGTCAGCACTTTCCATGTGCCGTCGACATTTGGTACGTTGGCTTGACCACCAAGCATGCCCTCGGTACCGACCTCGCGAGCAACGCGTGAAACTTCGGAGGCAAAGGTGCTTAGCTGGTCAACCATCTCGTTAATGGTCTGCTTCAGCTCAAACATCTCGCCGTTCAGCTCAGAAGTAACCTTCTGGTTCAGGTCTCCGGCAGCGACGGCTTTGGTGACGTTTGCAATGTCACGCACCTGATTGGTCAAGTTGTCTGCCATAGTGTTGACATTATCTGTAAGGACCTTCCATGTGCCGTCAACGCCCTCAACTGTGGCCTGACCACCCAAGACACCATCTGTGCCGACCTCTTTCGCGACGCGAGACACCTCGCTTGAGAAAGTGTTGAGTTGATCCACCATATCGTTGATCGTGGTCTTCAGGTCAAGCATCTCGCCCTGGACGTCAATATCAATCTTTTGCGTAAGATCGCCCTTGGCAACAGCCTTGGTGACATCGCTGATAGTCCGAACCTATTATTGTAGTTATCGGTTAGTAATAATATCACAGTACCCATCGTTGATGCCCAACCAAATACAAATCTTAAACTTACCTGGTATGTTAGATTGTTCGCCATAGTGTTGACATTTTCTGTCACATCTTTCCACACGCCATCGACGTTTGGAACAAGTGCCTGACCTCCAAGAATGCCGTTTATTCCGACCTCAAGAGCAACACGAATAATTTCGCGTGCAAACGTGTTAAGCTGGTCGACCATAGTGTTGATTGTGTCCTTGAGCTCAAGCATCTCACCCTTGACATCGACGTCAATCTTTTTGCTCAAGTCGCCGTGCGCAACAGCAGTTGTAACCTGGCTAATGGAGCGCACTTGGAATGTCAGATTGTCTGCCATCGTGTTCACATTGTCAGTTAGCCGTTTCCAAGTGCCGTCAACGCCTACAACGTTGGCCTGGCCACCGAGCACACCGTCCGTGCCAACCTCCTTGGCAACCCGCGAAACCTCTGACGCAAAAGTGTTCAGTTGATCAACCATCGTGTTGATCGTAAGCTTCAGCTCTCCCATTTCGCCGTTAAGGGGAACCTGGACCTTGCGATTCAGGTCACCAGCAGCAACGGCCTTCGTGACTGTCGCAATGTCGCGCACTTGGTTTGTCAAGTTGTAAGCCATCTTGTTTACGTTGTCGGTCAGATCCTTCCACGTGCCGCCAATGTTCTTTAGATATGCTTGGCCGCCCAACACACCGTCTGTGCCGACCTGTAGAGCTACACTTGAGACTTCAGATACAATCTCGCGCAGCTTCTCAACCATGTCGTTAATAGTAGTCTTGAGATCAAGCATCTCGCCTTGAACGTCAACATCAACCTTTTTGCTCAAGTCGCCCTCGGCAATGGCTGTTGTTACCGTAATAATGGAGCGAACCTGGTTTGTGAGATTGTCTGCCATAACGTTAACGTTGTTGGTCAGGTTCTTCCAGGTACCGTGTACTCCCTCAACATTGGCCTGGCCGCCGAGAACACCGTCAGTTCCGACCTCCTTAGCGACGCGAGTGACTTCATTTGAGAACGTACTGAGCTGGTCAACCATCGTGTTAATGGTAGTTTTAAGTTCTTCCATCTCGCCATTCAGCTCGGATGTAACCTTTTGTGTCAAGTCACCCGCAGCCACGGCTTTAGTGACTGCAGCAATGTCTCTGACCTGCGTGGTTAGGTTGTCGGCCATTTTGTTGACGTTATCGGTAAGATCCATCCACACACCATCGACGTTCGGAACTATTGCCTGACCACCCAGCACTCCTTCGGTACCGACTTCTCTCGCGACTCGTGAAACCTCAGATGCAAATGTGTTTAGCTGATCGACCATAGTGTTGATGGTGGTCTTTAGCTCACCCATCTCGCCGTTTAGCGGTACCTGCACCTTGCGCGCTAGATCGCCCGCAGAGATAGCCTTGGTAACATTAGCAATGTCACGCACCTGGTTTGTCAAGTTATCTGCCATCTTGTTGACGTTATCAGTCAAATCCTTCCATGTTCCATCGACGTCTTCCACATTGGCCTGACCACCAAGAACACCCTCAGTTCCGACTTCCTTAGCGACACGTGATACTTCCGCAGCAAAAGTGCTTAGTTGATCAACCATTGTGTTGATGGTCAGCTTCAGTTCGCCCATTTCACCGTTCAGCTCAGACGTAACCTTCTGAGTTAGATCTCCTGCAGCAACGGCCTTTGTAACATTGGCAATGTCGCGCACTTGTAGTGTCAGATTGTCAGCCATCTTGTTGACATTGTCAGTGAGGTCCTTCCAGGTTCCGTCGACGTCTTCAACGTTGGCCTGACCGCCAAGAACTCCTTCAGTGCCAACTTCCTTTGCTACACGCGAAACTTCAGCAGCAAATGTGCTAAGCTGGTCTACCATTGTGTTGATAGTTTGTTTTAGCTCGCCCATCTCGCCATTCAGCTCAGACGTAACCTTCTGCTTCAAATCACCCTTAGCAACGGCTTTAGTAACGTCAGCGATGTCGCGCACCTGGTTCGTCAAATTGTCGGCCATCTTGTTGACATTATCTGTCAAATCCTTCCAAACGCCGTCGACATTGGGAACTAATGCCTGACCACCAAGTACGCCGTCTGTACCGACCTCCTTGGCGACACGAGTGACTTCACTAGAGAATGTGCTTAGCTGGTCAACCATAGTATTGATCGTGGTCTTGAGCTCGCCCATCTCGCCCTTCAGCTCGCTAGTAACCTTCTGCTTAAGATCGCCAGCAGCAACAGCCTTTGTCACCGCAGCAATGTCGCGCACTTGGTTCGTCAAATTGTCAGCCATCATATTGACGTTGTCTGTAAGGATCTTCCATGTACCATCAACGTTGGGCACATTAGCTTGTCCACCAAGCACACCATCGGTACCGACCTCCTTGGCAACTCGTGTGACTTCGTTAGAGAATGTACTGAGCTGGTCCACCATGGTATTAATCGTGGTCTTAAGCTCTTCCATCTCGCCATTAAGTTCCGACGTGACTTTTTGGTTTAGATCTCCCTTGGCGACGGCCTTGGTAACATTGGCAATGTCTCGCACCTGGTTAGTCAAGTTGTCAGCCATTTTGTTCACGTTATCAGTTAGATCCTTCCACGTGCCATCAACACCCTCAACAGTAGCCTGACCACCAAGCACGCCGTCGGTTCCGACTTCCTTGGCCATACGGGTGACTTCAGAAGCAAACGTGTTGAGCTGGTCGACCATAGTATTGATAGTGGTCTTGAGCTCACCCATCTCACCAGATAGCGGAACAGTAACCTTCTTTGTCAAATCACCCGCTGCGACAGCCTTGGTTACATTGGCAATATCGCGAACTTGAAGAGTCAGGTTGTTGGCCATGCGGTTGACGTTATCTGTAAGACCCTTCCAGACACCATCAACACCTTCAACAGTTGCCTGTCCGTCAAGCACACCGTCGGTTCCAACCTCTTTTGCAACGCGTGACACTTCGTTCGAGAACGTGCTCAGCTGGTCCACCATGGTATTTATGGTCTGCTTAAGCTCGCCCATCTCGCCCTTCAGCTCAGAAGTAACCTTTTGGTTCAAGTCACCCTTTGCTACTGCCTTTGTCACTGTTGCAATATCCCGCACTTGCAGGGTAAGGTTGTCGGCCATCTTGTTGACATTGTCCGTAAGATCCTTCCATCTGCCATCGACGCCGACCACGTTGGCCTGGCCGCCAAGCACGCCTTCAGTACCGACTTCTTTAGCAACACGTGATACCTCGTCGGCAAAGGTGCTAAGCTGATCAACCATGGTATTAATCGTCTGCTTCAGCTCACCCATTTCGCCATTCAGCTCAGACGTAACCTTTTTCTTCAAGTCTCCAGCTGCCACAGCCTTGGTCACAGTTGCGATGTCGCGCACCTGATTGGTAAGATTGTCGGCCATCTTGTTGACGTTATTGGTCAAGTCCTTCCAGGTGCCATCGACATCCTCAACATTGGCCTGGCCGCCGAGAATGCCGTCTGTGCCGACTTCCTTGGCCATTCGTGTAACCTCAGATGCAAACGTGTTGAGTTGGTCAACCATGGTATTGATGGTGGTTTTGAGTTCGGACATTTCGCCCTTTAGCTCTGAAGTCACCTTCTGGTTGAGATCACCCTTGGCAACCGCCTTTGTCACAGCTGCAATGTCTCTGACCTGCGTCGTCAGGTTGTCAGCCATAGTGTTGACGTTGTCAGTGAGAATCTTCCAGGTACCATCGACATTAGGCACGTTAGCTTGGCCACCCAGCATGCCATCAGTGCCAACCTCCTTGGCAACACGCGTCACTTCGGCGGCAAACGTGCCCAGTTGATCCACCATTTCGTTAATGGTTTGCTTAAGACCGCCCATCTCGCCCTTGAGATCGCTAGTAACCTTCTGAGTCAGGTCACCCTTTGCAACCGCCTTTGTGACGTTGGCAATATCGCGCACCTGCAATGTCAAATTGTCTGCCATCTTGTTGACATTGTCTGTTAGGTCCTTCCAGGTTCCGTCAACATCCTCAACGTTAGCTTGTCCGCCGAGTACACCTTCAGTGCCGACTTCGCGAGCAACCCGCGATACTTCAGCAGCAAACGTACTGAGCTGGTCGACCATAGTATTTATGGTCTGCTTTAGCTCGCCCATTTCGCCATTAAGCTCGCTAGTAACCTTTTGTTTGAGATCCCCGGCAGCTACAGCCTTAGTAACAGTAGCAATATCACGTACCTGGTTCGTCAAGTTGTCGGCCATTTTGTTCACGTTATCGGTCAGATCTTTCCAGGTACCATCAACGCCCTCGACAGTCGCCTGTCCTCCAAGCATTCCGTCAGTACCGACCTCTTTAGCCACACGAGATACCTCTGAAGCAAACGTATTGAGTTGATCTACCATGGTATTGATAGTGGTCTTGAGCTCGCCCATCTCGCCGTTTAATGGAACCTGTACCTTGCGCGCCAAATCGCCGGCCGAAATTGCTTTGGTGACGTTGGCAATATCGCGGACCTGGTTCGTCAGGTTGTCGGCCATCTTGTTGACGTTATCAGTCAAGTCTTTCCACGTTCCATCGACACCAACAACATTCGCCTGGCCGCCCAGTCTGCCGTCAGTACCAACCTCGCGAGCCACGCGCGAGACTTCGTCAGCAAATGTGCTCAACTGATCAACCATCGTGTTGATTGTGGTTTTGAGCTCGCCCATCTCTCCTGACAACTGGCTCGTTACCTTTTGCGTCAAATCTCCCTTGGCAACAGCCTTGGTGACATCGGCGATATCGCGAACCTGGGTTGTCAGATTATCAGCCATCTTGTTGACGTTGTCAGTCAGATCCTTCCAAATCCCCTCAACATCTGGAACAACGGCTTGGCCACCAAGTTGACCATCCGTACCGACTTCCTTGGCAACACGCGAGACCTCGCTCGAGAAGGTCTTTAGACGACCAACCATGTCGTTAATGGTATTCTTGAGGAACCCCATCTCGCCCATGCACGTAATATCGACAAGCTTACCCAGGTCGCCCTCCGAAACCGACGCTGTGACTTCGCTAATCGTGCGCACTTGTCGAGTGATGTTACAAGCCATTTTGTTCAGACTGGTGATCAAGTCCTTCCAGACGCCTTGAACACCAAAAACCTTGGCTTGTGCACCCAGGCGACCTTCCAGCCCGACCTCAACCGCCACACGCGTAATCTCACTAGCAAACAGACTGAGTTGATCGACAATGTTGTTGATTGTCAGCTTTAGCTCGCCCATCTCGCCTGAAAGTTCGCTGGTGACCTTTTGTGTCAGGTCGCCAGCTGAGATAGCCTTGGTGACTTGACTAATGTCGCGCACCTGTCGCGTAAGGTTGTCAGCCATCTGATTAACGTTGTCCGTCAGATCCTTCCACGTTCCCTCAAGACCCCAAACGTGAGCCTGGCCACCAAGCATTCCGTCGATGCCAACTTCAACAGCGACACGCGACACCTCTCGTGCCATTTTGTCAAGCGACGTAACCATGTTGTTAATTGTAGTCTTGAGCTCAAGCATCTCTCCCTGGGCCTCGACCTCGATAGACTGCGTCAGATCACCACTGGCAACTGACTTGCACACCTTGGAGATGTCACGGACCTGGTGGGTCAGATTGTGCGCCATGTTGTTTACATTGTCAGTCAGCTGCTTCCAAACACCGTTGACGCCTGGAACTTCTGCACTGACGCCTAGAATGCCCTCAGTGCCGACAGCATGCGTGACTCGCGTCACTTCGACCGAAAACGAATTTAGCTGGTCAACCATGCCGTTGATTGTTGTCTTAAGATCGTGCATTTCGCCGTTGACATCGATGGTAACCTTTTTAGTCAAGTCACCGTTGGCTACAGAGTTGCAAACATGGGCAATGTTGCGCACTTGCTCAGTGTGGATCATGGTCTGCATGTTGACTTCGTTCATCAGATCAAGCCAAGTGCCGCGAAGACCGTCAATCTTGCCCTGAGTTCCTAGTGTTCCACGGATACCGTCGTTGTGAGCGACATCAACAATCTCGCGTGTAACAAAAGTCAGAAGAGAAGCCATCCGGTTGACGCGATTAGCCAGGCGCTGCGTGTGGGTAACAGGACGCTTGATCAGAGGCGTGTTGGCCTCCTGTTCGTTGACACGAGCCAGTGGCGCCGATGTTGCTGCTGATGGCTCTCCAGCCTTTGACGTGCGTTTGCCAATGTCAGGCCACTCGCTGCCTTCGCTGTTGGAGCTTCCCTCGGCGTCATCGGGATCATAATGACAACGAGTGCACCGGACACGATCGGTAAAGTCACCCTTTAGCACCGAATCGGCAACACGCTCGCATGCCTGGATGCACTCAAGACAGATGACCTCGCCTGTCGCCGGCACAGTAGCGTAGGCCGGGTTCGGCGTTGGGAAACGGCTGTTACCAACAGAGAGGGTAGGCGGAGCCATGTAGGCCGGACCACCGGTGTTAGTGTAGGGCATTACCGTTGCCTGCGGAGACCAGTTGTCCATGCCGACCATGCTCTGCGTCATCTGTGTATTACCACCAGTCATGGAGCTGCTGGGCAAAAAAGTGGCCCACCAATTAGGCGTAGCAGCCATCTGTGAGCCTGGAGCGGCGGCAGAAGACTGCTGAGACACCATTTTTGCAGGAGCAGTCCCAGCCCGTGCATTTTCGGTATCTGAAGGGGCGGCGCCAAGAGCTTCGAGCTTGCTTGTTTGCTGCTGCAGGTGAACTGCCATCTGACCCAGGTGGCACTCGTAGGTTGCATTGGTAGCCATAAGCGCTTGTTGGCGTGCAACAAGTCTGCGCAGCGTCTGTATGACGTCTTCTTCTGTGTACGATGCTGATGAGCTACTCGACTGCGGCTGTGATTTCTGACTAGCAGTTTCTGGCAGCTGGATGTTGTACCAGACTGGCGAGCTGCTAGCGTCGCGGAAGCTCGCTACGTCGCTGAAGCTGCTGCTGGCAACGCTGACATTGTCGCTGTCTTCGTCGTCGTGTTCTTGTACAAATCTACGGGTAATGTTAATAGGTTTCGTGCCTGTTTGGCTAGTGATAGGCTCTGTAGCATACTCGTAGCGATCAAGCGCGGCAAGTGACTCGGCAAAGTTTGCAGAGTCGAGTTTGAACAAACACTCGCCGATCGTATCGATCAGACTCGTCATGATCTGCTGCAGTGCGTGTTCAAGTGCGGTGTGTACAAAAAGCCTAGCTTTAAAATAACAAGTGATAGTACAATAAACTTGAGAATAAGTAGTAGATAAGGCTGGGGCTAGTTGAGAGTTATGGAAAGTGTTGGTTTTCAGTGTTGAGTGTTACTCATCAAAGAAGTAACGAAATAATGACTGCCACTTACTTGTTGCTTGTGAATTGATAAACACCACGCTATCTTTAATATAGAATCTCCTGAATTTAACCTCCAATTAAAAAAGCTTATATTAGAAGAAATACACCTGAATAGTTGAAGAGCAAAAGCTCTAGGTCATTTCCTCCCGATTCCCGAGTTGTATGCATCAAAATGCTTTGACTGAAATGGAAGGCGCGCTTTGATTGGCTAAAGCCGACGTCATAGCCATGTGATGAGGGTGACAAAGAGAGGTGCAGAAAAAGTTAGAGCTAGTGACGGACCCCTGCCCAAACTTGCTTTCTTGTGTCCACCATGTATTGTTCAAAACAAATCAAATAACACCGGTAAAGTCTTCAGCCTTGCCGGTGACCAGCAGACCGACGATTAGACCAAAGAGACCAATGACGCTGCCAAAGATTTCAATGACGAGGATCTTGACAAACAGCTGCTGGTCGTGAGCGTCGGCAACAGCCGCGTTGCTTCCAGTGATACCGACAGCCAGGCCGCAAATAAGGTTTGCCAAGCCAACAGCCAGGCCGCCCCAGAACAGCGAGTATCCGGTGTAGTAGTCCGAAGCCGAAAACCCCTTGTCCGAATTGACCGCGGCGATTTTTGCAGAGAACACGATAGCCATGATGACGCCGTAGATGGCGACGACCTCGCAGAAGATAATGCTGATCAAGTTCTTCGTCGCTATGCGCGGCGTGCGCACAGCACCGCCGAGGATACTGGACCCGGCGATGAATATACCCCAGGCGGCGCCAACCACGCTTAGACCGATGCACAGGGAGATGCCGTAGAGACCCCACATGTAGGGGGACAGCCGCAGGAGGTAGCCGCCGACGTTGAAGCGCTCGCCACGGCCGGTGAGCAGCAGATAGAGCCCGGCCCAGATGGCCAGCGCCGCGGCGGTTGCGTTGAGAGCCGTGCGTGCGTATGCCAGATAGCCCATGTGTAAAAATGTATGAAAATGAGATGTAAATAAGTTAAGATTTGAATTGGCGGCAGACTACAACAGCTGTTGTAATGACATCTAAATAGTGGATCAGTGGATTTCTGAATTTGATCAAAAGGCATGGATAATGTTTAATCACATGACGGTGCAATTGGCGGGCTGGCTGAATGTTCCCACGGTTGAGACGCAGATTAGGCTGACCAGTCGAGCGCTTATCATTGACTGAATGCGCACATGCCTCGTTTATCTCGCCTGCATCCCCCGAACTTGTTCCCACATGCGATGGCGCGCCTAGCATTTCGTCTTGCCTCCGCGATTGTTGATAAACATTTTCCTTCTTCTTCAGACGCACTCTATTTTCTACATTCCCTTTATACTTTTATATATTGCAGCAATATACGATTGTACTACATAAACACTCTATACCCGATGACTCCACTTCCAATGCTTCGCTTTCCGGCCTCAGTCGTGAGGCAGCGGCTGTTTGTGGTGCAGCAGACGCACAGACAGTACGCAGCTGCGGCCAGCCAGTCGGCAGAGAAGACGTTCGACAAGATTCTTATTGCCAACCGCGGCGAGATCGCGTGTCGTGTGATCCGGACGGCCAAGCGCATGGGGATCAAGACGGTAGCGGTGTACTCTGACGCCGACGCCAACGCTGTGTTTGTGCGCGAGGCCGACGAGGCGTACCGCGTGGGGCCGGCGCCGTCGAATCAGTCGTATCTGAACGTGCCGGCAATCATGGACGCGATCAAGCAGAGCGGCGCGCAAGCGGTGCACCCTGGGTACGGGTTCCTTTCGGAGAACGCCGGGTTTGTGCGTGAGCTGAACGCAGCCGGTGTGGCGTTCATTGGACCCAAGGAGGACGCGATGGCAGCGATGGGCGACAAGATCCAGTCCAAGATTATTGCCAAGAAGGCGGGAGTCAACACAATCCCTGGGTTCGACGGTGTGGTGCGCGACGCCGAGCACGCGGTGGAGATTGCCGAGGAGATTGGGTACCCGGTGATGCTGAAGGCGTCGGCGGGCGGCGGAGGCAAGGGCATGCGTATTGCTTACACGGCGCAGGACGTGCGTTCCGGGTTCAAGCTGGCGGCAGACGAGGCGCTGAGCAGCTTTGGCGACAACCGCATCCTGGTGGAGAAGTTCATTGAGGAGCCACGGCACATTGAGATCCAGATCATTGCAGACGGGCGTGGCAATGTGCTGTGGCTGCCGGAGCGCGAGTGCTCGATCCAGCGGCGCAACCAAAAGGTCATTGAGGAGGCGCCGTCGACGCACCTGGACGCCGACACCCGGCGGCGCATGGGCGAGCAGGCGGTGGCACTAGCGCGCAACGTCGGGTACAACAGCGCTGGCACGGTTGAGTTCCTAGTTGACAAGCACCGCAACTTTTACTTCCTCGAGATGAACACGCGGCTGCAGGTGGAGCACCCGATCACCGAGTACGTGACGGGGCTGGACCTGGTCGAGGAGATGATCCGTGCGGCGGCCGGGCTGACGCTGACGACGACGGACCAGGGAGCGGTGCGCATGGACGGGTGGGCCATCGAGGCGCGTGTGTACGCCGAGGACCCTGAGAAGTACCTGCCGAGCATCGGCACGCTGTCGCGGTACCAGGAGCCGCGCAGCTGGCGGCAGGCAGGCGACGTGCGGTGCGACAGCGGCATCACCGAGGGCTCCGAGATCTCAATGTACTACGACCCGATGATCTGCAAGCTGTCGACGCACGGCGCCACGCGCGAGCAGGCGATAGCCACGATGCAGCACGCGCTGGACCGGTACGTCATCCGCGGCGTGACGCACAACATCCCGCTGCTGCGCGAGGTGGTCAGCAACGGCGACTTTGGCGCCGGACGCATCACGACGGCGTTCCTGGCCGAGCACTACCCGAGCGGGTTCAAGGGCCACCGGCTGACGCGCGAGTCGGCGTTTGAGCTGGCGACGACCGCGGCGGCGATTGAGTTTGTGCGGCGCGCACGCGAAGGAGCGCAGACGGGCGCGCAGGCGTCGTTCGTGGTGCGCGTGCCGCAGCTGCAGGACGACGGCTCGGTGCAGCGGCTCGAGTCGACGGTGCACCTGCGGCTGGCCAACGCGTCGGGCTCGGCAGCGCTGCAGGGCACCAACGCGTTCGTGGCAACGGCGACCAACCCGCTGTCCGACGGCGCAGCCGAGACACGTGAGGTCAGCATCACGTGGACGATCGACCATCCGTTCGTCGAGACGAGCAGCGGTGCGACGCTGCAGTTCCTGGACCCGCTGCCCCTGGGCATGCGCGTGCAGTACATGGGCACCAAGTTCGACGTCGACGTGGTGACGCCCAGGCAGAACGAGCTGCTGCAGCATATGCGCGCCGAGGAGGCGGTGGACACGTCGCGGCTGGTGCTGGCGCCGATGCCCGGCGTGATCGTGTCGGTGGCGGTAAGTGAGGGCGACACGGTGGCCGAGGGCGCCGAGGTGGCGGTGGTCGAGGCGATGAAGATGCAGAACGTGCTAAGGGCGCCGCGCGCCGGCGTGGTCAAGGCTGTTAACGTGGCGCCTGGC
>JANBSE010000351.1:0-11584 GCA_027578475.1 Coemansia sp. RSA 2607
AGCTGCATCGCGCGTACATTCAATGTCAAATTTCTTTGTAAAAATGGATTGCCTGTAAATCTGAAAAGCTTTGTCATTGTCTTGGCGCGCTATTATGTAAAAGAAAGTAAAACAGCACCCATGGCTTTTTACAAACAAACGCCAAGAGCAGTTTAAAGGTACATACTTGCTTTATATTTGAGTGCCAAGTGTTATATAAACGCACAATATTCTTTAATACTTGATTGCCAAGAAAAAAGTGAAAACCTTGGCACGCAGGTTTTGCTCTGTTTAAAGAAAGCTGGCATATTCGAGCCAAATTAAAAGTGTTGACATACAGTTGATTAAATAAATTTCTAAAAAAAAAGTGTAAAGTAAAAAAGGAATATGGAAATTACATAAATAAGTAGATATTTCGTGTTCAAGTTTATATGCCATTCCAAAAGACATATTGAATATTAAATGTTTCAACGAAAAACAGAAATAAATCATAATATTTAGATTTAACAGATGTTTTAAAAAAAAGTGTGTTTGGAAGAAAAAAGGCGGATATGAAAAAAAAACAAGTTTGTGCAATTATGCGCTATCGTGTGCCAAACGGCTCTTGTCAGCAGGATCCTCAGGCAAAAGATCCGTGCCCATCGGAATAAGAAGCGACTCGGGCTGATTCTGACTGAACCACTGAATGACATACTCCGCGGCACGCAGATACTTGCGGTCAGTGTACTTTTCCAAAATGGCCTTGTATCTCCGTGGATCAAGCAAAAGCTGCAGGATCATCTTGACCACCGGCAGAAGCTCGCTCTCAAAGAAACCCGAGTAGAAAGCGTGAGCACGCGTCCACGTGTGCTTGCCCAAAAAGCGGATAGCAAGGTAGTGCGCGGCTGCTGCAACTTTTGAGCAAGGGATGCCGATAAAGCGCTCATCTACCAGCGTCACCTCGATGAGATACTTGGAAAGCGTACGCGTAGCCATATCATATTCGTCGGCCTTGGAAATGCGACGCAAGAACGACATAGGTCCAGGCCATCCGAGATCAAAGTTGAGCATACGCAGAATAAACCGCTCGGCACGCAAAATCTCAGCCTCGCTGTAGTTGTTCTCAACCATGTATTCGATATCCTTGACGCTCGGAATGTGCACCTCTTCGTACTTTGCCGCAAGTAGCAGACAGACGGCACCAACTAGCTGGAGCTTGTTGATCACAATCTCTTTGGTAGACAGGAAACGGTCGACAAAGTTGATGCACAGGTACAGAGTCTCAGGCAGCAGGTTGAACTGCTTGTGCACTTGAACAAGCCACTCGACCAGGATAGTACGTGTCGACCATGTCAGTGCTGACTGACGCTGCATGTAGTGTGGGTCGGGCATCAGGGTGACCTCAAGCTCGCGCATGTACCCAAAGATGTCGTCGCTAAATTCGGGCACCAGCGACTGGTCGAGCGGATCCACATCAGCCTCAAAGCGACTAATCTCAGTCATCACAATCGGATGCTCGTTCAGCGGACCAGTATGGCTCAGTGCATATTCGATCGTATCCAGTTCAACAAACTTTAGCTCTCCGCTATCATCAAGCCTTGGCGAGTCCCCCATCTGCGGCATATCAGGGCTCGTGCTAATCTGCATGCTCTCAGATTCAGGCTCAGCCAGCGTAGTCGAGCTTGCACTAGTCGCCAACTCAACCTGCTCGCTAGAGCTAACATCTTCGGCAGTGCTGCCCAAAGACATCTCAGAGTCTGAGCGGTAAGCAGCAGGCCGCACGGCACGTGTGCTGCGTGTGTGCTTGCCGGGCACGTTCTCTTGCTCGTAGTCTGACGCCGAGGACCGCGGACGCTTGACAGAGCCGGTAACAGGCACGACAGCTGAGGCGGCGGTAGGTACGACAGGCCGAGACCGCCGGACACCGAGCGACGAGGTGGCCTTGCTGATCGGCCGGGTTGCAGCCAGGGTAGAAGGGCGCGCGGGCATTGCCGTCGGCCGCGTGATTGCGCTAGGTTGACGCGTGCGCGTGATTCCCTGGGCAGGCTTGGTGATGCCCGACACAGTGTTGGCTGATACTGAAGATGCGACACCAGATGAAGAAGTAGTGGTGGTGGAAGAGTGGGCAGCAGGCGCTAGTGCGATGCGTCCAGACCGAGTCGGGAGCTTGGCAGCGTTGCTAGGCACTACTTCGCTGGGCTTGGCAACTTTTGAGACACCGACTTGCTGTGACTACACAACGAGATAACATGCCGAGTAATCAGCAAAAAACGATAACAGACATAATTAGAACACGCACTGACTGATCAAGTCCGCACAGAGGATTTGAGAAAATAAGCCTGAGTGTGAAAAATAACAGTAAACAAAAAATGACTGCAAAATTTTCATAGCTCTAGTTGATCTCTGTTTACCTTTATGTTTACTACGTTGGTCAGGGCGGTGCGCGCACGAGGCACACCCGAAGAAATAGCAGTAGTGTTTTGCGATGCAAAAGACTTGACTGTCACGGCTGCTCCGGCTTTGACCCCGATGGTCGCCGACGTAGTCGGCATAGCCAACGCGCCCCTAGGCTTACCGATAGCTGCCTTGCCTGCTGGCTCAGCATCCTTTGCCACACGTGCACTCATTCTGTTTTCATCTGTGATAGCCGCGCCGCTGCGTCCCGGCATGCGCGACCTAATAGGCATGGTCGAGCTCTTGTTCTGGAACATGTGTGCGCTTGTTGTATAAAGTGATTTGTGGCAGAGAAGTAAAGATAGAAATGAGGGATGCGAAATGAGAGAAAAAAGAATTTGTTGAATTGAGAGATTTGTGTTTTTGTATTTTATTGTTGTTGTTGTTTGGGAGACGAGTCGGGGAGAGAAAGAAAAAAATGGAGCGGAGTACGAGTAACAAGCAGGTGGGTGAAAAATAGCACTAGCAGAGATTGTTAGAGAGAAAGAGAGAAAAAGTCGAGTCGAGTCGCCGCGATGCAGTTTGTTTAATCTTTTGAGGATATCTTGCTTGATGTGCTCAGACAAGGTACCTTTCACAAAATGGGAATTGAACAAGAACAAGGTGGCGGTTGGAGAAGAGGCGGGAAAGGAAAGAGATGTGTTTGTGTGTGTGTGGCGGATGAGAGAAGCGTACTCTGCAGTCTCTATGAGTCCTGTGAATCGGCTGTTTACAGGAAAGATAAAGGATGAAGAGTAGCGCGTATGACGGGAAGGGAAGAAGGAGGAGGAGAGTGCAGGGTGCGATTAAGTGAGCGCGGGAGTGCAAATATAAGAGAAAAGCGAATACCTAATAAGATAGGACCCGGACTGGCAGTTTTCAGCTCAAGGAACTTGCGAGTCGATTGAGCTGTAATTGAATACAATCTGATTGAATAATAAAAAAGAGGGTGGATGGGGAATACGCTCGAGTAATTGGAACAAGAAGGGAACCGTAATGGTGAATCAAGCTATACGTTCTTTTGCAGGTGTTTTGTTTAACATTCTGCTTCTCAGTCTCTCCCCCTCCCTTGCAATACTACTTTTTTTCTTTCTCTTTTTTTTTTTTACTCTAGAGCTTGAGCATGTGTGCAGATCTGTTTTGGTAAATACGTTTCGCAAACCCCCTATTTTCTCTGTTTACGATAAAAGTCAGTGAGCCAATTAAAATGCAGCGTGATTGTTTATTTTTTAAAGTAAATAATTCGCTGGCAGATTGCAGCAGAAATTGATGGTGTTGTTGGATGCTAGGATTAGGCAGTGGCTCGGATGATTCTTTCACATTATTCTCTCGTTCTAAGCCCCTTGGATCCCTTTCTCCCTTCTTCCTGACTATTCAGATCCCTTGAGTCGGTAGACCGAAACATGCAAGCCGCGTTATGTAACCTACGTGTATCTGGGTGTAAGTGGCTAAAGACAAATACATTGAAAATGAGTAAATTAAAAAATAAAACGTTACTTGCGTAAGAAAATCTTAGCGACCGCTCGAGTCAAAGACGTCCTTGGCGCCCATGAACATGGAGGCATGCGACAGAGCCAGACGCTGGGCCAGCTCAGCCTGTTCTTTCATGACTTGCATGTTGGCCTGCAGCTGCTCAAAATTTTGGTTCAGCCTGGTCAGCTGTTTGCTTAGGTTGGTGTACAGGTACTCGCGACGCTGCTCGCTCTGCTTGTCCATGATTGTGAATAAATGAGTGGGAAAGTGAACAAGCGAATTCGACAAGTGAAAGTGTCGCTGTGATTGAACACAAAATAAAACGAGCAGCTGTGTGCGGGAACGAGAGAGTATGGGGTTGCAATCAGGTGACAGTGCATGCGTCACGTATCTGCGGAATGCACATTTTTTGGTCAGCTCCAGCTGTGAGCATTAATAGTTGCACTTGTTTTCCACACTCTTTCAAATTAGCAAATTTAAAACCCCAAGCGCACAATTCATCCACATTTATTTAGCTTTTTGCAAGCACGATAAAACAGAAACAAATGGATTCGTTTTCAAAGTTCACGCAGAGCGTCAGCAGCAACTGGACGCCGTTCGCCGACAAAGTGGGACGCAGCCTGACGCAGTACAAGCAGCTAGCGTCGGAAAAGCTAACAACCACAGCCACCGTCACTCCGCTGCCCTCCGACTACCTCGCCCTCGAGCGCCGTTTCCTCGCCGTGCACCAAGCGCACCAATCGCTCGGCCGCCTGGCACAGAAATCCTACACCCCTCCGTACACGCCGTACGACATGCAAAGGCTGCAGCAGCAGCTCAGCACTCTGACGACCAAGCTGAGCCAACCCTCGGCTGCACCCAAACCCGCCGAGCAGGAGTCCAACGAACTGACCACGTACGAGCACCTCCTGGGTCGCGCCGCGCTGGGCGTTTCCGAGGACGTCGGGCTCGAGGAGCCGCTGGGCGCCGGGTTGTTCAAATTTGCCTCGATTGAGGAAAAAGTCGGCGACGCACGCGTGGTGCTCGGTCGCGCCGTACAGCGTGGGTTCGTTGAACCGTTGGACGAAATGGGCAGTGGGGCGGTGGCCTTGGGCATGGCGGCGCGCAAGCAGGTGGCGGCGGCAAGGCTTGAGCTGGACGCTGCGAAGAGCTCGATGCTGGCGGCTACCAAGAACGTGGATGAGGCGAGGATGCACGTGGAGGCTATGGAGGACCGCTTTGTGACGTGCATCGAGGAGGCCACGAAGCTGATGGAGGCCGTGGTGGCGTCGCCTGAAACTCTGCGGCATCTGGCGGAGCTGGTCAGCGCGCAGCTGGCGTTCCACAAGGAGTGCGCGGCTTTGCTGGGCGACCTTGCGCCGGAGCTAGATGAGATCCTGACGACGCAGGAGGCGCTGTACCGCGCCAAGTAACGTTTGATATTTTTTCTCTTTAATCATTTTTGTAATCAACAATGTGAACTCAGAGTGCCTGCAAAATATCAATATCGCGTTGGCGCTCAGGCGTGTCGGAGAACAGCGCTTTGACAAGGTGCACCAGTTCTGTTGCAGTGAAATTGACCAGCAGCCCGGCACGCCGCCGCGCCAGGATATCGGCACGCGACAGCTCCAGCACGTCAGCCAGCTGATGCAGCCTATCAGCAGCGACGCTTACATGTTCCACCTTGTTACTCACATCGTCGTCGAGCAGCAGCAGGTCGTCTTCGTCGTCTGCCTCCAGCCTACCTTGTTTCTGCTGCCGATCGGACGACTGATCGAGCTCCCCCACAGCGCGACAGTACTCCGCCAGCACTTGCGACTCCTCAGCGCCAATATCATCCAGATCCACGACGCTGCGCACAACAGCAGCAAACATCTCATCGATGCATTGGCGCATAAGCCGCGAGCACACAGCCTGTGCAGTTCTGGGTGGTGTCAGTGCCTTCTGCAGCGCTTTAACGGCGCGCTCGGTCTGTTTGAGCGCCCTCTCGCGCGTCCCACGCGCCTCTTCGCCTAGCACCCGCTCGAACACTGCACTGGGGGCAGCTAGCTTTGCAAGCTCATCGCCCTGCCGCCGCACCAAAGCTTCGTGAGCTTGGTCAGCAGCCTGCAAACACATCGCCGCCGCCGCCGTTAAGGAATCCGCCGCCTTGGAGCCCAGCAGAGAACCGACATGCGCAGCGAGCAAAAGACAGTCGTTAGCCCGGAGCACCTGCACGCCAGGAATAAGCCGCAAGGGCTCAGCATGTACCAGTCCGCTGATAGCCAAATACACGGCCACGGCGTCGCTTAGCTCCTCCTCGGGTTCCTCCGAGGCACGCAACAAGTGCACGAGCTCAACGGCAGCCTGCGACACTGAGCACGCGGGCAGTCCCTGGGGCCACACAGACGCATCCGTGGCGTCGTACAGCGCCAATGAAGGGTCGGAGCCCAGCTCACGTGCGCGCTCTAGCAGCCGCGTGCTGCGCTCACGCGCGTACCTCTGCGCCGCACACGCAACCGCCTGCGCTGCCGGTCGCGAGGCCATGGGTGCGCGCTCAACGAGCGCATCCTCGAGCTTTAGTACCGCCTGAGTTGCCGGCGCCTCCGACAGCAAAGCCAGCTGCTCGCGCGTCATGATGGCCACATCGCTGATGTATTTTTGTGCCGCCAGCGCACTGATACGCTGAAGCGTGGCGGATGTCCAGGGCAACGCATCTGTATGCTGCTCAATGTGTTTAAGCGCCTGAAGAACCGCTTGGCACGCTGCTGAGGCATTTCCTTCGGGTACTGCGCCAAGCTTAAAAGTTATTGTGTTTTCTGAGCAATTACTGTCAATCACGCCGTGTTGAAGCAACGGGGTGACTGCTCTGTCGACGATGCGGTCGCCAAACACCTGCAGCACGTCAATAGCTGTATCGTCAGTGTCTGAATCTGCTGTGTTCTCTCCATTGTCGTCACACCCAATCTGTGCTAGCGCTGCGTCGGCTGCCGCCGCCAGCGACGCGTCACTGCTATCATCAACGGCATCAGACGATTCCTGCACTGCGTCACCGTTGCAAAGCAGCTTGGCAGAAGCAACCAAATCTGCTACATTCTCCTTATCTGCCTTTGCAACACATGTGATAGAAATCTTCTCTGTGCCTTGCGTTTCCACAACCACCGTGCGCTCAAGTTCCTCAACCAATGCTTGCCAGATACGTTGCCCGACACCTGCCGTCCGCTCTTCAAGCAGCCGACCAACCCGCGACCCGGAAAACTCTTCAGCCAACTCAACAGCCCGCGCCACGCCCTGCGCCGCCTGAGTCAACTTTCCGGCGTCCACGCTCTCCTCTGCGCCGCTTATCTCTCGAAAAACTTCTGCAATCTTGCGCAGCCAAACAAGCATCGCCTCGCTGTGTTGCAGTCGCTTGCTAGTGTTCTCTGTGTCGTGTGTGGCTTCGTCGATCTGGCGGGTCAGCGCATGGCGTGTGTCGGCTAGCTGCTGCAAGTGCTCGACTCCTGAAAGCAGAGCAGTGATTTGCTGCGTCGCCTGCGTGGCGGCACTGGTTGCCTGATGGTATACTGCCGGTGCAGAGTGTGTGATGGCGTGGAGTTTCTGTGCCGACTGCGAGAGCCGTGTGCTGAGTGAGGCGGAGAGCTGCTGTGCTGAAGACAGCGTTAGTGGTGAAGTGCTTGCATCACTGTTGCTGTCTTTTCCAAGCAGGTAGTCAACCCTGGCGTCCATGCTTTAAATGAAGAGAATTTGTAATGTGTGAACGAGTGATGGAATGGATGCACTTTTTATTTTAAAATATTATGAGAGAAGTGAAGTGGCCTACTCTAACGCACTAAAACAGCGAGCATGAGGATATGCAGCATCAATCAACCGATCGACGGATCTGATCAGTTGTTGCTGGGTCCAAACTGCAGGTACCCACGCACAGTATCCTCGACAATATTGAGCATGCCCGTCACAAAGTTAAACACAACCTGCCCAAGCGTTAGATGCGCCGCCGGTCCATCGGCTGGTGATACAGTAGCTGCAATAGTCGGTGATGAAGTGGCACTCACAATAATATCAACGCTGGGCGATGCTAGTGCCGCGGGAGATGCTGAAGGCACGCTGGATGCACCAGCTGGCACTCCCTGCACAAGCGTCAGTAGTACGGCAAAGATTGTTGAAACAATGAAAAGACGGAACTGCAGCATTATGTTTGAGAGTTAAATAAAACAGTGTGTTGAAAACTGAGAAAAAAAAAGAGTAGTGTAGATTTAGAGATTGTTCATAGAAGCTTCTGAGAAGTGTCCACCCTACTCTATCCCACCAGGGTAAAACAGGGTTTATATACTCTATCGCCTTTTAATACCTTACAGCCTCATTTTCTATATACAGTTGCATTAATGTGTGAAGTCTGAATACACAAACAAACCTGATTAACATGATGAGATGGCTCATTATCGTATTTGGATCTCAATGCAATTATTAATTTCAATGTCCACAGACGACATCCCACTCCCATTCATCGCATACATTCAGCAATATTCGCCTCTTACATATTCAGAATAGTCAAAAATTAGACATTCTAGTGTACACCACTAGTCTTGTCATCTGCTCAATCACCACATGTAGTTTTGTGATGCGCTAAAGTAGCTTTAGTCACAGGCTGTAGCATACCCACACCATTGTAACACCCACTGCTATATGATAATACTTAGTGTTTGTTAAATGAACAAGTATAATAATATATTACAATTAAGAAAAAGTAATCCAGAATCACTGGGTGACTTTGTATGAGACAGAATCGTGCAGGCGCTGTATCATCTGAATATTTGATCATACGGTATCACCGAATGGTTAGCTTAATTGTACGGCTGCCGAATAGTTTAATATTACAATAAACACTTGTTATAATTGACTGCGCACAAACGGCCAAATACTTTAACTTTTTTCTTTAACGTTTTTTTTCAATTTCAATTTCAAATTTCTGTTCATACCACACCAGTATATAACAATACTCCGTCAAAGACTATACAGAATATGCATGAACAGCTGTTAAGTGGACTGCGTCAGTCTGACAAGGTAAGTCAACCGAGTTGCCAGCAGATTGTAGTAAACTACTCTTTTTGCATTATATACATGTTATAATGTGTTAGCCTTTTTGTATAGTCATCAGCTGTCGCTCAGTACAGTAAAACATTGGTTGTAGATGGAGAGGGGTTACATCTTAGCATGGATGACACTGAGGATCTAGCTGCTAAAGAGCGGTATATAAAACTAGCAAAATCTCTTCACGGCAGCCCAATGGATTTTGAAGAACTGATTGACATTCTCGGCTTGCGCGAGCACTACACGGAATATGAGAAAACGACCACCGATATTTGCGGCACACTAGTCGATAATATTCTAACCATGGATAATGGAAGATACTGTACTTTAACTGACTCGGGTCAACGCAAAGAGGAAGATGTATCAAAATGGTTCCAAGATATATATTATCATATGGATAATTCAGACTTCAGTCGGTATCCTTGTGCACAACCACAAGAGCGCATTAAACTCGTTAAATAATACGGCAAAGGTAGCAAGCACGCATACCAAGCTTGAATATGTCTTTTATTACACTGGATATGAGTCCGAAAACTTTGGTTCTGCCCATATAATCATGAAAGCCCAGCTAGCGCAGTTCAAAGACAGTTTACTAGACGAGGTGCTTGGGCAGATGACGTACTACGCTCAGTGTGTCTGGAATGAGCAGGTTACTCGCACCTTTGTTCCGGTCATCTTCTTACATGGTACCGAGATTGATATTTTTGTGTTTGCACGCAGTGGATATCAACGTGTTGCGCTCGGTCGAATTATCCATAACGCAAGTTACTATACCGTTGATAAACAAGGAATCGCCGACACAATGCGCAATTTGTGGTTCTTTCTGATTCAGCCATCAGAAAGATTCTGGCATTTTACTAACGTCTCTGACTTGGTGCGGTTCCTAAATTTCGACGACCAGAAGCGCTATGCAACAGTCAAGCGTGTGGATTGCGAGAAAGACTCGACGGTCAAGATAACCGGGCGGATGAGCCGAGAAGTCGACATCTGGTGTCGTGCCGCCTATCTGCTAAAAGTTCTTCACCAGGGCAAGGAGGCGGTTCTAAAGCTGTCGTGGAT
Organism: Coemansia sp. RSA 2607; assembly: GCA_027578475.1. Classification (NCBI taxonomy): domain Eukaryota; kingdom Fungi; phylum Kickxellomycota; class Kickxellomycetes; order Kickxellales; family Kickxellaceae; genus Coemansia; species Coemansia sp. RSA 2607. The sequence continues at coordinate 9,970 of JANBSE010000351.1, forward strand.
CCCAGTTAGCAGGCAACCGGAAGGCGTACTCTACGATCTAATGAGTCAGAGCTGTCATGGAGTTGACTATATTCTAAAAGTCTTTTGCAGCGGCATACTGATTTCTGATTTTCTGGGTTACCGACTGGAGTTCATTCTGATGGAGTACTGCGGCGAACCCCTGATTGACGTGTTCAAGCGCAACGGAGAGAACCCCAATAAGAAAAATTGTCTCCTAGCGTTTGCGGAAGATGCAATAAAGAAAGTCTCGAACAGCATTCTGCAGGCAAGGGCTGCCGGTGTATATCATCGCGACGTTTCGGCTGGGAATATTACGCTGCGTGTACAAGATGTTTTTCTTATCGACTGGGGGTAAGGCAAGGTAATACTCGTTGCGCTTAACAGCAGTCAAAAAAAAAGAAAGTCAACACCGAATGGGGAATCGATATCAACAATCTTACTGCAAACGAGGATGCTCGCGACGGGATGACGGGTACGGTGTATTACGTGGGGATAAGAGTGCTAAAGGGGCATTCTAACCGCATCATTTTTGACGATATTGAGTCACTGCTGTATGTTCTCCTTTACTCAATTTTGTATATCGGATGCGGATGCTCTGGGTTAAGCAAATTGGAGTTTACCAAAGTTCACAATCGGTCGCATGCCGCTAGTAAAGTTGGCTACATGTTGTTGCGCGATAACTACCAAAAGTATAGGCCTCTTAAAAAGAAATTGAAATAATATTATTTCGCAGTAAAAAACATTTTTAAAATAATCCAAATATAGCATCAAATAGAGTGCGGGGTAAGCTTTCAAAAATGTTGTTTTGGTAGCCGTAGCTTATTTAGTTTTTGTTTTACTAATATTTGAGTTTTAAAAAATTATTTTAGAACATAAAAAATAATGACTTCAATTAATTTATGCCAACAAGATATTTGAGCTATGATCATGTTGTTGTTCGATCTTGGCCATAAAGCAACCAATATTTATTCCACTTTAAACATAAAATACCTTGCATACGCTCCTTCACTCAGCACAATTTACTTTAAGATTATTAGGTTTAAGAGTGGCTGTCAGTCACTCGAAGATGCACCCAAATCAGGCCGTCCAAATCTTGAAATTGCCAAACTTTATGGAGATGCTATAATTCAAATCTTCAAAGAGTCGCCACAAACAACAGTTCAAGAGTTAGCTTATACGTACGACTGCTCAGTGATTACAATGCAAACAGTTTTGGAGAAGGAACTTGGATTCAGGATGGTTTATCGTAAATGGATTCCACATGAGTTTAGTGATGCACACAAAAAAGAGCGACTTAACTTTTGCAAATTTTTCTCAAAACATCAAAAAAATGCAGTGACTATACATCTAACATTATTACATGTAATAAATCATATGTATATCTTTACAGACCTAAACAAGGACCAGCGGCTAAACAGTGGGTGTTTAAAGGTCAACAGCCAGAGCCTCAGGTCAGACCATCAAATTACACACGAAAGTTTCTTGCTCTTGTATTCTTCTCACAGACTGGGATTGTCTATGTCTACCTTGATACCAAGAACTCTCGTGTTAACTCTACCATATACATACAAAAAGGTCTTAAAGTAATGATCAAGAAGTGGCAAAAGGCTAATCC
>JANBSE010000352.1:0-11580 GCA_027578475.1 Coemansia sp. RSA 2607
GCTGGTGAGATGAAGAAGGGCGTGTTCACCGTTATGCACTACCTGATGCCCAAGGCCGGCGCCCTGTCACTGCACTCTTCGTGTAATGAGGGTCCCGATGGCGACGTCTCTTTGTTCTTTGGTTTGTCAGGAACCGGCAAAACCACTTTGTCGGCCGATCCCCAGCGCCTGCTAATCGGCGACGACGAGCATGTATGGTCAGACCGCGGCGTGTTCAACATTGAGGGTGGCTGCTACGCCAAAACAATCGACCTGTCGGCTGACAAGGAGCCCGAGATCTTTGGCGCTATCCGTTTTGGCTCTGTTCTTGAGAACGTAGTGCATGACGAAAATGGCATCGTCGATTTCTCGGACAAGTCTATTACCGAGAACACCCGGTGCGCGTATCCTATCGAGTTTATCCCCAATGCCAAGTTACCTTGCACCGGTGGCCACCCAAAGAACATTGTGCTACTGACCTGCGATGCCTTCGGTGTCCTGCCGCCTGTAGCCAAGCTTACACCGGCCCAGGCCATGTACCACTTTATCTCGGGGTACACTGCCAAGATTGCCGGTACTGAGGAAGGTGTCACCGAGCCTGTGGCTACTTTTTCGGCCTGTTTTGGCCAGCCTTTCCTTGTCTGGCATCCTGTCAAATACGCACAGATGCTGGCCGAGAAAATGCAGCAGCATGATGTGAACGTCTGGCTCGTCAACACCGGGTGGAGCGGCGGCGTGTATGGCGTTGGTAGGCGCATTTCACTCAAGTACTCGCGCGCCATCATTGATGCAATCCACTCGGGCGAGCTCGAAAACGTCGAGTACAAAATCTACGGCGTGTTCAATCTGCAGATCCCGACCAAGGTCTCCAACATCCCTGAAAAGGTTCTGGATCCGTCGCAGGTCTGGGAGGGCACTACAGCCGAATTTTCACAAACTATCGCAAAACTTGCTGGGCTCTTTCATACTAATTTTGAGCAGTATGCTAGCCAGGCTACACCCGACATCATCTTGGCCAGTCCACAGATATGATAGCAATTAGAACCAAATATTTTGTACTTTTTTACCTTCTTCTGTAACATCAATGCCAAATACTTTTCATCGGTAATATCCAAACTGCGATACATTGGCAATGTGCAATACTGAGAAATGGTACCAGCGCAAATTTCAACGATATTAACCGCCGCTGTGATTGGTACCACTCCAGATCTGTAGCGTTTCTCGTTTCTCTCCCCCCTGATCCGAACATGTGCTAAAAGTGAGCAATCATTTCTCCACTCTGCTTCTTTTTTCATCTTCAAATACTTGATATTCTATTGTAATTTCGAATCATGCTCAGCGTTGCAATTGTCGGTCCCGGTCTCGTCGGCGGAGCTCTTATCGAGCAGCTCGTTGCGTACTCCAAGTCGCCACGCTTCTCCAGCCTGCCCATCGCCCTTGTCGGCTTGATCAACTCGAAGAAGATGGCCATCTCGACGTCCTTTGCCTCCGCCGATCTCGATAGCTGGAAGGACAAAGTTCTTGGCAGCAACGCTGCTTCAGCAGATCTCACGTCTTTTGTAGATCAGCTCTCTGCCCTTCCAGCACCTGTTGCTCTTGTAGACTGCACGTCAAGCGATTCTGTGGCCGAGCAGTACCCCGAGTGGCTGTCAAAGGGTCTGCACATTGTGACTCCAAACAAGAAGGGCTTCTCTAATGACTATGGGCTTTTCAAAAAGATTCAGCAGCTGTCTTCGGCTGCTGATGGCCCATCGGTTTACCACGAAGCTACTGTTGGTGCCGGTCTACCTGTCTTGTCCACCCTTAACGACTTGGTACGTACAGGCGACAAGATTATCAAGATTGAGGGTATTTTTTCAGGAACCTTGTCGTATCTGTTTAACAACTTTTCGGTTCCCGGCGCAGCATCCTCGTTTTCGGAGTGTGTTTCAGTTGCCAAGGCCAGTGGATACACCGAGCCTGATCCCAGAGATGATCTGAACGGCATGGACGTTGCTCGCAAGGTCACAATCCTCGGACGCGTTGCCGGCCTTGACATTGGCACAGACACCCTGCCGGTCGAGAACATTGTTCCCGAGGCACTGCGGTCTGTTGCCACTGCTGATGAATTTATGAACCGTCTGCCAGAGTTTGATGCTCACTTTAAGGATCTCAACGAACAGGCACTGACCTCGGGCTCCGTGCTTAGATACGTCGGTATGGTCGATGGGCAGGGCAACCAGAGCAGCGTCAAGCTCGCAAAGTATCCTCTTGATCACCCGTTCGCGTCGCTTAAGGGAAGCGATAATATTATTGCCTTCACCACCGAGCGCTTCCCGAACCCACTCATCATCCAGGGTGCTGGAGCGGGTGCTGCTGTCACTGCGTTTGGAATCTTTTCCGATATCATAAAGATTGCTGAACGTTTTGGAACTCGCTCTTCCTCAGCCAAAATCTAGTGATTATTGACGAATTTATGATGAGACATACAAGTGGTTCATTATACAGATGAAAAGTAAAAGAAAAGTTAGAAACTGCGTTTTGCACCTACGCCACACGCTTGCGCTTGAGCTTGGGCTTGGGAATGCGAGTAGGGTTCAGAGACTCGGCAACCAGCAGCTGGGGCTTGCAGGGAATTGAGATTGGCGACGGGACCAGAAGGGGTCTCGGAATCGCCGACTTTTTCCATTTCTTTGGCGGAGTCGATGGAATATCAACAAGTGCTTCGAGATCTAAATCCAGTGGCGGCAGCTCTCTCATTTTCGCGCCGTATGTCGAGCTCTGTGTCTTTGGAATCAACCCAATGTCTATCTCGCATCCAAACATAGTCTTTGCATCAAACACGGGCGAAGCTGGTCTGGGAGGCGCGTACTCTGGCTCAAGAGTTAGCTCAGGAGACGGAATTACCAGATGCTGCATTTGCGAGCCTTTAAACAGACCTTGGCGGCGCTTAATCGTCTTTGGAGGCTCGTCATGAATAATTTGAGCTAGTGTGGGTTTGGCCAGAGGTGTCGAGACTATGTTGCGAAGCCCAGTGCGCTGCGCTGCCTTGCCTGCTGGCTGTTTGCCACTGGGCGTGTTGGATGGGAGCGGGGACCCAAAGGCCTTAGATGGATGCGCGTTGCTGGCATTTTTGGCATTAAGGAGTCCCGTTTTGCCTGTCCGGACGACGCTGCCCTGGACAGCGTTTTCTTTGTTTTGCGCAACGGTGCTGTGCGGGTTGAGTGGGTTGAACATGGCTATGCTGAGGAATGAGCCGTTGAGATCAGCAAGAGAATATTGGATTTAGACTGAATACTGTAATAAAGGATATAGCAACTATCAAGGGAAGAGAAAAATACAAAGGTTGAGTTTAAAGCCACCTCTGGTAGTGTGTCCCTTTGTTTATTTTTTTGGTTGAATCCCAGATTTGTAAATACTCATGCAGGCATGTTTACAACAAATCTGACTTGGTCTGATCATGATTACCATCCAAAATTATTTGATCAGCTACCGCAGCTTCAGTGAGTATGGCTGCTGATAAAAATTTGAGGTTTACACACTTCTTCTCTTTCACTGTTTAACCTATTAAATAGTTGCTTGCATCCTTTCCATACTACTTAAAAAGTACACCTAATATACCCATGTCGTCTACCGGCACTACAAACGACATTACACAGGAGACGCAGAAGCTTCTGCATGCAGCTGGGCTCAACATGGTGGTGCTGCTTGAGCACGTCCATAAATTGGAGGGCATCGAGGGATCCAGTGCAGGTTTCTCCGGGTCATCGTTTAAAAAGACAATTGATGATCTGGCTGAAGCCATTGACAAAGAAGTGACGCGGTTTCTGATTGCATGCAAACCACCTGCCTTGGACACCGAGATCCGTGCGCTGTGTCCAAAGATCAATGCAGGATTCTTTCAACTGGTACAGCAATGCGATAGGATCCCCAAGCTTTCAGGGAAAACATACCTGGACGCTGTGCGCAAGGCAGTAAGCAAGTCGTTAGTGGCCATTGTCATGCTGTTCAACTCGTTTATTGAGCACAAGGTCGAGGTTGACAAGGCAGTGCTTGCCGATCTGGCATACACAGCATCGTCGGGTATTTTTTGGGAGCATTGCAAGGCACTGTCACAAATTCCGGCTGACAACAAGGCTGCAGTATCTTCGATATGGGTGAATACTATTAGCGGGCTTGTCAAAGATGCCACAGAGGAACTGCGCGACTCGCTGGACGAGGCAGAGGCTGGAGATGATAAAGACGGTGGATACTCTGATGACGACAGCATGAATGAATTCGATCCGGACATTCCAGCAGAGAGAGTTGCCGACGGAAGAAAGATATTCCGCCTGGTTACCACAGCTAAACATACATGTGACAAGATCGGTCTGCGGTGCATTCGGGACTGTGAGCCACTGGATGACGAGCGGACTGTCTGGCTCGACCGACTGGTGGATTTGGGCAAAACCGTGCAGAGTGCTGTTGATGATTTAGCAGCGACTCTGTTTATTGAGGACGACGAGGATTGGCAAAAGCAGCTATATGTTGAGACAGAAAACCTTACCAATGCGCTCAGCAAGCTTGTTACTCTGGCTATCACTTTTGTCGACGACAAACACCTGCCTTGGTTTGAGCTCTGTCGCAAGCAGCTGGATGCTGCCAAGCACTCGTCAAACATTGTGCGATAGCTAAAACATTTATTTCTCTAATTTAATAACACTAATCTACACATATTGATTCTGCAAATGTCATGTGGCTATTCCAAGTCAGCAAATGCACGCATTAACAACAACAAACCACGACCAATCGAACAGATTGTGGCAGTCGCGGGATGCAAAAAAAAAGTTTGTTTTTTTTCTGGCGTTTTGGGAAGCACCTCCTCCCTCCCTTTTTTTTCTTCTCTGGGTCAACTCTCATTTTTAGTTTTCCATCTTTGATTTATACAATGGTTACAACAGTAGCAGACATCGATATCGACCAGCTCGCTGGTCTCAAGCGCAAGCAAATACAGTCTCTGTGCAAGAAGCACGGTATTCGAGCCAACGGGAAAACCGAAGAGCTGATAGAGCACTTGACTGCCTATGCAAAGGATGGCAGCAAGCCTAGCAATCCGACAGATGAACAACAGGGGGGCGACGAAGAGGAGCAGGATAAAGACTCGTCGGAGGCTCCTGAGGAAGCATCGCCTGCACCCGAGTCAGAGCAAACCATTGAAGCCAGTGCCCCCTGTTTCACAGAAGAAGCAGTTGACGAGGTGACCGAAAAAGATGTTAGAGAGGCTACCAATGATGTTGCTGGACTACCGACCGAAGAGACTGTTGAAGCTACCGAGGAGGCTGCTGGAGAGACTGTCGACGAGACGACTGAGGTGGCGACTAAAGATCCTGTAGAAGTTGTTGCCAATGAGACAGTCGAAGAGACAACCGAAGAGTCAATCAACGAAACAACAGAAGAGGCAACTGAAGAGTCAATAGAAGAGGCAGCAGAAGAGACCACCGAAGAGACTACTGAAGAGACCTCCGAACAAACTGTCGAGGAGACAACTGAAGATTCCGTCAAAGAAGTAAGCACTGCTACTTCACCGCCCATCTCAGACGAACCAAGAGTTGCTGAGGACAAAAGCAGCACCGTGGATATGGCTCTGATGACGCCCAAGAAGACCGACAATGCAAAGTCAGAACCAAAGACACTCGCGTTCGACAGAATCCACCAGAATATGTTTAACAGCGGTGATTCCATTGCCAACCATTGGTCGGTTAAGCGGACAGCTACTCCAAAAGCTAAGCGTATGGATAGCGAAGATGCGGCACCTGCATCAAACAAGCGCGCTCGGATAGAGCCTCTGTTTACCTCGCCAGGTTCAAAGCCACAGCCAGCTGCACAAAAGTGTATTAATACGTTGACAGAAACTAGCAATCTTTCAGCGACAACTGAGCAGCCTGTTGACCAGCAAGATACGAGCCTGTCTAGCACAGATGAGACAGTTGTAACGACTGTGGTCAACACTTCAGAAGAAGAAAGCACAAACTCTGCTGACTTGGCTGTGGTATCCAGCTCAACCAAGGCGGATGACGCTACAAAAACATTGATCCAAAAGCCGACGATTTCAAAGTCAAGCATTGGAAACCGGTTATCTGAGACATCATCTTTGCCATCTCGCATCCCGCAACCTAAAAAATCTGAGCAGCCTGCAGCGACTAACTCGACAAAGGATTCAAAGACTGATGCCAAACCTGCGAATATCTCTTCAGCAACGAACCCTCGCGCTGTCGAATCCAAGATTAAGGCGTATATTAACGCTAAACCACCGTCGCCAAAGATTAAGGCCGTCAAACATAAGGTCGTCGATCCCAAGCAACTACCAAAGGCAGCACCTGTCTCAAAGCCAGCAGCGGTCCTGTCTTCTGATACAAAGAAGAAGCCAAAGCCCAGTGCTGTCGACAATGATGGCATTCCCAGCTACATGAGACCAACACGTGCAACAGAAAGTCGGGCTCAGGCTCACAAACCGGTATCAACAAAGGCTCCAATCAAAGGTGGTGAAGAGAATAGCTCTCACAACAGCAACGGCAGGTTCAAACCATATTCCCGTCCATCGAATCCGCCAACAAAAAAGTTGGACACGGATAAGTCAGCCATGCCAAAGCCGGTCTTGCCATCTGCCAAGTAACAGCATCATTTTTACTCTTGTTGTTTCAACATTTTATCACTGAATATATTCCAAGTTAAACTAGTACAGCAACTACCGACAACAGCGCTGCTGTTGCCAGAGCAACGCTAGCTCCCGAAAGTCTGGAATCCGCAGCACTCTTTGTGCTTTCGCCGTCACTCTCCCCGTTGCTGCTATCACCTCCTCTGTTGTCCACAAAGTCAGCAATAACATTCCCGGTAAGTTTCTTATTAATCCAGGTGCCATTCGAGGCAATTGAACCGTCGGTTGCCCATCCGATCCAGTCGGTGTACAGACCAGTGCGCGGAAAGTAAATAAACCCGTTGGACTCGCATGGAGCAAGCGCGTCGGTGCGGACCTCAAAGAGATGCGGCTTTCCAATGCTAACAACGCGGATAGACGATCCGTCAGGCACAAAGAATACGGTCGAGTTAAGATTGACCGAGTTAATCTCGTCACTAGACTGCTTACTGATCGAGATGCTAGTGTCAGTGTCGCAGTACGTGACGTTGTCGTATATTGATGAGCAGAACACAGGCGAGTTGTTGCCAGGGAGCGAGTGTCCATAGAAGCTCTTCATATCTTTGAGCCCATATGCTGCCTTATACTTGCTGTCGCAGTCGCTGCGGCTAAGAGAACTAACATCAGTCTTGAGCAGCTTTGTCAGGTCGATACCCTGGTAGAGTACTTGCTGTGTGGCGGCATCTTTGCTCAGCTTAGGCGACGAGAATGAAAGCGCAGTCAGACCAGACATGTTGGCCTGGACATCGTCAATGTAAAGTGATGCCAGCTTTCTGTTTTTAAGCGGGTAGTTGAGGGTAACGATGCCCACGTCAAAGTTCTGCTCCGAGTTGTCGTTGTATTGGCTTTGGGAGTAGTATGCATGCACATCAGCAGTATCTACAGCAAAGAATGTCGAGTTGTCAACATAGGTCTCAACGAGACCAAGGAATGTCGATGCACGGTATCCAGCCTGGCTTGGGCTGGTATAGACCTGGGTAGACAGGAGGATGCCGTGCATTGTGGCGGAGGTATTGACTGTGGGAAGGGCAACCATCAGATGCTCGGGTTTAAGCAGTCCGTTAACGCTGCTTGGAACGCCGTTAGTATCCGAAAACGGATACAAACAGCGGGCGTCAGTCATAACAGTGTCCTCCTTAATCAGTGCACCCATGCAAATGGTGTAAGGGTTGGCAACGTAGACCAACGAAGGATAATCTGTCATACTGACTTCCTCTGAGGAGGCCGATGATATGCCTGCGAGCACAAGAGTAACGAGTGCCACCACACGTGCTGCTGCAACTGCTACTGTGGCAAACGCCATATTTAGTTATATCGTGCTAATTATATGTGTATGTTATAGGGAAATAATGAATGAAGAAATGGGGAAAGAGGGCAGAACAATCGCTCGGCAATTCTCAGGAAAGCAACAACAAAATTCTATTAGAAGCTTTGAAAGAACTTCCAAAAATAAACCTTCTTTTGCCTGCTTTCAATGTGCAGATCGCCGCAGGACGATGGCAAAAGAAAGTGGAGTGGGCAGCTCCGAATTTAATTTTAAAATTTCCGAGAAGCTGCCAAAAGGCATGGAGAACACCGAAGAGTGAAAAACACTCTCTTATCTTTCCATTTGATCAATAGCTTCTCATATTATTAGATTGATAGAGTATGCCAGATAATAAAGAACCAACGATGAACGCGGTCGTGTTCAAGAAGCCGTTCGAAGTTTCGTATGAGCAAGTACCACGGCCAACCAACCCGCAGAAGGGCGAAGCAATCGTGCGTGTTATGGCTTGTGGTCTCTGCGGATCGGATCTGCACCCATTCCGAGGCGCAGAGGAGGGACTGCGTCCAGATACAGTGTGTGGGCATGAGTTCGCAGGCATAGTTGAGGAGGTCGGCGAGGACGTTGCGCTCAAGCCCGGTCAGAGAGTCGCAGCGAGCTTTACAACTGCGTGCGGCAACTGTTGGTTCTGTTCCCACGGTCTCTCGAGTCGCTGCGACACAGTGCAGCTTTTTGGGTGGATCGGCGAAGATGGAAACGGAATTCATGGTGGTCAGGCGCAGTTTGTTCGTGTCCCGCATGCTGACGGTACATTGATGGCTCTTTCCGACGACATATCGTATGATGAGGGCGTGCTGCTGGGTGACATTTTCTCTACGGGCTACTTTTGCGCCAAAAACGCACTCTCTGCGCTGTCAGACTCGCGCATGGACCCAAAGGATATGACAGTAGCTGTTGTAGGCTGTGGACCTGTTGGTCTGTGTGCCATTGCTAGCGCGCTGCAGCTGGGATTCGGAACCGTCTATGCGATTGACCGTGCACAATCGCGCCTGGAACTAGCGAAGAAGCTGGGCGCCATTTCGATTGCGCCCGGTGATTCGCCCATCGATACGGCTTGCGCTGCTACTGTAACTAAAAGTGGCCGTGGCATAGATGCCGCTCTTGAAGTTGTTGGGGCATATGATGCGCTTGATCTTTGCTTTAAGCTTGTGCGACCTGGCGGTGTAGTTTCATCTGTTGGGGTACACGCACATGACAAGGGCTTCCCCGTCAGCCCCGAGCAGTGCTATGACAAAAATATCACTTTCCGCAGTGGACGCTGCCCAGCACGGTCGCTTATGCCCGAGCTCTGCAAGATTCTTAAAGAATCGGGTATTGTTCAGATTATTTCGCACCATGTTCCACTTTCTCGTGCATCTGAGATGTACAGGAAGTTTGAGTCGCAGGCGCCCGGTGTGTTCAAGGTTGTTTTTGACCCGTGGGCATAGCTAATAAAACGTTTTGTCAATACTTGTCTGAAACAAAAAAGTAGTTTTAATACGGCTTTGTCTGAGAAAGGAGTTGTTTTGAAGGTGAAAACAAAAAAATTGGTTTAAACTTTGTGCTTTCGGACTATTATCTATACCCTGCCATTTTTATTGGCTCAGAACGCGGGCTGAAGCTGGTTTTAGGTTTCAATACAATTATCGAGACAAATTCAAACTTCATATTGGAATATAGACATGGCACCTGTAGAAGAAAGTTACATTTTCATTTTAGCCACTTTTTCTTATACATTTTCAGAACAGTGCTGATAAACATATCACATATTGGTAATATTTTAGTAATAATACAGCCATGACACAAATTGCAGGTCCTGCTGAAAAGCAAATCATTCGGTACCCTAGTGAAACAAACTAGCAAAAAAAGAACGAGGGATATGTTGGCACAGGCAGTTTATTGGGGTTTGTGTCAAAATATGCGGGGTGTCAAGGGGTAACAAACAAAAGGGTTTGAAATGTCAACAGAAACGTCAATGGGCTCGTGTGATCCTGTTGAACAAAACACTATAACCATGTAGAACAAGCACACGAAGACAATGCAATCAATTGAATACAAGATTAGCCAGTTTGCAGCGCACATTTACACAATCACGGTACTAGACAAAACAAAATAGCAGCGTCTCTCTAGATCCAGAAGATTCACTGATTGGAGTCGCTCTAGAGTTTCTGTGCGCAAACGCATATGCTTAAAAATACGCAACGTCGTATATAGAAATAGGATTGCCACACCTGGGCGCAATAAACGACAATTTCAAGCATTAAAAGACATCTAGCAAAAAGGAACTTGTAGAAAACAGACAAGGCAGGTCCAATATGGAAATACTGAGTAGAATAAACAGATTTTGGACTAAAGTAGTAAATGTGATCACTATCGTAAACAGTTGAGCCACTTGCCATAAATGCCGGTATATCTTTGTTTGATCCAGTTCAAAAACTTGCTACACAAGTGAAGAGAGAATGACGCCAGGTCAAACAAATAAAGTGTCTCACACTGGATGAACCACCATGTACTATTTTAGGCAGCGTTTTTAATGTGTGGCACATTTAGTTATACCTATAGATGTACTCGACCAGGTAACAGTTATGTGAGCCCACTTATTCTCGACAAAAATAAGAACAAAATTTCTAATGTATAGTTACATTTGGTGCAATATTAAAGTATAGATCAATGTTTTATGTCGATAGGTACATACGCTAACAACTATGTTGTCCTGTTTTTTTACTTGTACCTTCTATGGCTGTAGCTCACTTTAATTCATGTCTGCTACTACAACTAACCGTCTTGATAACTTGGTCACACAGTGCCACCTTTTGAAAATATTAAATGACTTGTTTCTCTGAGTTTTTCGGTACTCGTATTTTTGTTCCATAGCTCAATACGAAAAAAAAACAGCAAACAAATAATATTTTTCACACTAGTTGGTAGACAATAGATAAAACAATTGTTATTTATCCTTGACCAACAACGTAAACAAACGCTGAACAACCGTGGCAACTGGCTATTTCGACTTATCCCGCTTCTGGTCACAGCTGATTGTTGGTGTGTGTTTTTTAGAACGAATAATGGCTGAATGCCGGCATCTGCCATATATGAGCATTGTTATTGACTCCACACCAAATTAGGATCATCAACACTAGACACATTTTTCTGTGAGGTTGTGTCAATGGCTGTAATATTGGAGAATGAATATTAGCATTGTGAATTTTACGTTGGGTACTACGTCACATTGTGAGCTATAGACAGCTGCCCATACGACAAGAAAAAACACTGCCCCCTTAATATCAGATGCATATCCCCCTTATGTTTTAAAGATGAACAATTGATAGACCTTTTGCACGAATTGCTCGTCTGCAAAACTGAACATGAATGAACATTTGCAGTATTTTTTTTTGTTGAATATTGCGCCACTTGTTTTGGAACTTGGCATCAATTATTTTTCTCCACACAGCAACACAATTTTCGGGCCATATTTTCTTTGCACGTCTGGCGCAAGAGTTTGCAGATTACTCACGGTCAATACTTGACAATTTATGCCCAAATATGGAGCTCGCTTATATGCAAGAAACCCGCCAGCATTGAAACAATGAATCTATTGAATTAATGTCTTGTGCAGAGTAGACCACCATATACCATTTGCCGCTAT
>JANBSE010000353.1:0-11574 GCA_027578475.1 Coemansia sp. RSA 2607
TTTCCGGCGTTGCCCTGGTTGAACCCGCCGCTGCCCGTAGCCATTTTCAGCGCCGTGGCAAACAGGTCGTTGCTGCCTCCGCTGCTGCTGCCGCCATGCTGACTGCCACTGCCGCCGAGGAACCCAGAGGCCATTGACGCTAGTTTGCTGAAATCTATTCCGTCGCCACCCGACGAACCTTGCTGCCCGCCGTATCCCTGAGGCGCGTTGCCGTAGCCACCGCCACTAGGGTACTGGCTAGGCTGAGCTCTGCCAGTGTTAAACGACGCGTTGTTATTACCATAACCGTCCTGGTCGCTGTGGTTGTTTTTCTCCTGGTACTTGCCTAACGCCGACGCTGCACTGCTTACGAGCTTGTTAAAATCCATATTTAGTAATTTAACGAAAAAAAAGGTACGCTGCGTTAATGGTTGTTAGTGAAACAGCCAATTGCGCTGTACTGAAAAGGCACAAGCAGGAAACGCAACTAATCCGTTGTCAGGAGTAGGGGGGAGACGAAGAGTGCCATGCAACTCACACGAGACAATCAGGTCAATAAACCTGGCTTGACGTGTGGAGGGCGCAGAAATAAAGATGTATGTGTGTGAGAACGATTCATTTAGAACCATCCATGTGGCGCGCACATTGCATGTTCATTGTCTCTTCCAAGTCGAAAATCATTTAAAAATAACATTTTAATAATCCAATTTACTTAGTCGCGCAAGTCTTCGATTATCGGAGCCGTCAGATGCATCTTGTAGTGAGCCAGCGCTTGCTTGCTATTAATTTCAAGCTCAGCGCTGCAGTACATACAGAGAACTGTTTGTGGTCTATCGCTATGTATTATTGAGTCGTTTGCTCTTGTGTACATCTTAAAGCAGCATCTATGCGTTATAAATCTTGAACTGTTTTTAATCCTTAAAAGTAAATAGCGAACCTTATAAACTCACCGATGAATAATTTTTTTATCTTTATCTCCACGAAAAAAAAACGATTTGACGCAAATAGTTAACACCAAATGTCAGCTATCTGTCAACCCACTTCTTTCTTTATCACGTTGCTTACCAGCACTGATATGTGCCTTCAGACCGCTACGGGAATTTGTAGTGCTGCAGTGAGTGGTATCGCATCTGCTCCTCGTTGTGCAAAACAAATCCGCAAACATTGCAGAAAAATACAACAGTTGTGTCGACTGCCATTCTATCCCACCTAGTACTTTCAATAAAAAATTATTTAAAATATTAATAAAAAATTATGTGAATACAAAAAAAACATAAAAAATAGCGAGAGTATCCCGATGTGTTTATATACCTAATATTTTTAATCATAAAAAATGCCTGTTACAATTGCACAATAGGTGATTATTTGCATCGTGCAAATACTTATTGTAAAATTAATCTTCAGAATACAGAATGGCTGACATAAACATATACATTCCAAATCAGAGCACAGTTATTCTATCAATGCCGACTCATTACATGCGCTATAAACTGCTCTTCGCATCCAGAAATATACCCACAATAGGGGCATACATGATAAAGCACGTTTTGCTGCACTGGAACCCGTGTTGAATTGCTAGCGCACATGTTTAAAAAAAAGAGGAATCAAAATATTAAAAAATTCACTTCAAATAACCAACTCGAGTGGAACCTAAACAAAAAAATATTTTTTATGCTCGACAAAAAGAAGTTATGTGCGTTTCAAGCTGATCGACAGTTTCAAAATAAAGTAAGCAAAAAGGACAAATACAATGATATACGCTGCTTAATGGAGGATCTCGTGTTATGCAACCACTGCACATTCTTTTATTTAGCAAAAGTAGGATAAATAAATAGAATTTTTTACTGTTTATTTCAGTATAATATATACATAATTTATCCAAGTTGTGACGCTACGTTATACCAAATGATTTAAGATTGTACAAATTTTATTTTATAATATTGAGTGTCTAATTTGTTATTCACCATCCACGAACCAGATAGCTCATGTTTTAATATTGTGATAAGTTAATCGTGATATGTAAATTTTGTTATCTATTATTCTTTGAGAATTATTAGCAACAATCATTGACCTTTAAACAATGTTTGTAAACATGACAATTGAAATCATCGGTTGACCTTGCGCATCATCTAACAAATATTATTATTGTTTTTATGGTTTCTAATAAAATACTAGTTATACAAAATACACACGCACAATATAATTAAGTAAATTAATTACATTTCTGAAATTATATATAAACTTTAACTAATAAAATTTACCAATTAACACAATACATTATTAGTTATTAAAAACCAATGTAAAAATATAATCAATAAGTGAATGCATGACTATACAAAAAAGGCAAAATTGTGCAAACAAAACGTATTGGTATCATTTATTTTTAATTAACTGTTTATGAATAAAGTGTAATGGAGATACTGATAACATTTTTATGGAAAACGTCTCAATTTTAATATTTCTAATTACAATAACATTTTTTACTCTTTAAAAATAAAGAAAATGTTTTAAAATAACTAGTTTGTTTTCTAAACAAAGCAAATAAGTTTTTTAATAATAAAGATACACAGCTTTGGATGCTCTAATGCATAATATAGTAAATATCAACTTTTATAGTATATCAATTCTATTATTATTCAAACAAGCTGCTAATACTTTACTATTCGCTAATGTAAAAGCAAATGCAGCATGTATTTGTTTACGTCATAGAATAAAACGTTGCAAACATAACAGACATGGACAGTTGGTTTGCCAAATGGTGGATAATTTGTGTTGTTAGCGCAGGTCATTTATGTTGAGAAATTGTTATAATAATGTATAAATATGGACTACAATGATAATGTTATAGGTAATAGTGTCTCAAATTTATATAAAATCTATTTTGAGTTTATAAATAAATGCTATAATACAATACATACTGTTTCTATAAGCACTATGCTTCTGTATAAACTTAACTATTACTATACATTATTTATAGGGAATACTAGTATACAACAGATAAAACAACATTTTACTGTAAGCAGCTGATAACAATAATATGTTTCCTATCAACTAGTTGATATTAGTGGCTAATAGAATAGACGCTGATAATATTATTTTCCTTATGATCAACTCCATTTAGATATAGTCACATGCAAAAGTTGATTATATAGTTTAAATTTAGTTATAATTGTGCTATTTGCCAAATAAGCCATATGTCTGATTTTAATAAGCGATATCACTAGAACTAAAACACTTGTGTTACAAAACATCCAGGTGCACCATGTAGTTTTTGTCCAACACGGTGACAATGTGTGGTTGCTTGAAAAAAAAACTGGGTAGTGACATTGTGTCTATGGCTATGAGATGTTAACAAAAAACTGCTCAAGTAGTTACGACTGCTTAAAAGATGTAAATCTTGTTTTCTAGAAACTTATAGAAAATCAAAAGTAAGTTTAACATTGAGCAACATATTTTTAACTACAGTTTTTTTCTAGGATATCCAATAATTTTTTTTTGCTCACTAGATTGACATACCTCATCTCTTAATTAAACGGAAGTACTGTTTTATTTAGTAACTATATTATCTCAACATGCACATCCAGCTTTACTCTCTGTCACCTCTTACTTCATTCTTGTGGTTAACACTGACTGGCATCTAACTTCTGTTACATGCAGACCCAACTGCTATTATTCTTTTAATTTTTTTGAATACGTCACAGTTTACCTTAACACATATTGTTGCTATTAAATAACATTCTTAATAAACTTACTTCATCTATATTTAGTATTATAATACCAATAACAAAAAATGTTTGCACCATCAAGAATTAATAGCAGAGATGTGCCCTTGAGCAAATGCAATCCTTATGATAATTAGTCTGCATTATCATTTGCAGCAACAAAGTGATGTGCATTCTGCTCATCATTTGGCTCTGTCTGTCGCCAATCAGCGTCACACAATTGTGCTGGCCAGAACCATTGGTGATGGTGGAGTTGTTGTTCTGTTGGATATTGACAAGCAAGGCAAGACAATGGGTTGGGCAAAGACAATTGCGGCCTGCCCAGTTAAATGCAAAAAATGTTAACAAATCAGCAAGGTGATTGACAAGTGCGACCGTTATAAAAAAAGCTGCCCCTAACTGGAGCATCAAGCAAAATCCTCAGTGAATCTTATTGCAAAGTTAATCATCATAGCAAATCGAACTTCTTACATTTCTGGCCTTTCCCTCACTTGCTAGCACTGAGTACAACCTCTCTTCTTGGTCATCAGTGCAACCTGCACACCTGACTATACTCTCTCTCTTCTTTTAGTTTAAGTGCCAATTTGCACATAACATCTGGGATATGCAGACAAACTTTCTAGTTATTTATTTTTTTACTCATTTTCAGTATGATTTAATGGTTGCTCTGCTACCTTTCCTCACACACTCATTTATTTACTATTGCTAAAAGTTATAAAAGCCTTCTATTTTACATTGCGCCATGACCATGGAGCTGTGCACCATGACAGCAAAGATGCAGTCACTCAGACAAGCTACAGTGGAGCTTCTCAGCATGGTCAAGAATTTGACACATATTTACAAGGAGACCAGCAGTGTGGCTGTAAACGCAGCCATGACTGGATTGATAATACTTGAACCCCAGTCATTTGCTGACATGTGCGGTGGCAGACCAATGGCAACCACAAGACAGCTCAAACAAGATGCACACTCGTCAGATGTAATATTTATTAGATATTATTAATTATATTTAATATTTTAAATATAGCAGGATAGAGTGTATCAATGCAAATCTGATTATCAAATGCCCATAAATCTCCAGTCAGTTAGCTAAACACATGATTGAATTTGCAATGTGTACTACCACAATAGGACTTTATTCCATAAATAACAGCTTGTTTCTAACTTTGATACTTTCAGTGATAATACTCACCAAAGTTAAAAGTGAAAACATTGATAAACTTTATCCTGCCACTGTAAGATCCTAAGACTTTTTCAAGCATTTTCTATTGACTGATGATCATTTTAGCTTTATAGGCAAAATAAAATCCTTATTTGTTTTTTATTCAAATATGGATTTGTTTAATAAAACGTGCAAATGACAAAAAAATACTATTAAATTAAAAAATGATTAAATGTAAAATACCCACGTAAAAATATTTCTAAATAATTTGGAAGTACTATAACTGAGTCATTGTGAGCATGACAGTCCAAAAAGGTTTGCATAACTTCTGAAGGAATACAATTAAGCTTATTAATATAATAGTACATCAAAAATATACCCAAAATATCAGGAACAACCAAAGCTGGTTCATTATTAGCCTGCGAACTCATTAATGAAACCAAAGAATTCAAATCAATTAGAATATCAGGGTCATTCATATAATTTTTAATAGTATCTTTTGTCATACTTTATGTATCAATTAATTTAATATAGGTTTTACTTAGTTAATTCAAAAAATACATACATAAACAAGATACACAATTTTATTTTTTACGCAAAAAAACTGATTAAAAAGTTTTTGATACAGACTTACACTTTTTTTTAAAAAGATTTGTTTTTATAAAAAGTATTTAGTTGTTTTTGTACAAACAATTTATCAACTTAAAAGCAAAACAAAAGCAAAGTGTATTAGATAAACATTTTTATACAAACAATATTTTTTTTAAATATTTTTTATAGAAAGGCAATTACTTATATATATTAAAAAGTTTTATTTTTTATTGTTTATACCTTTTGTAAAAAACTTTTTTAAAAAATTATATATAATTAAGAGACCCCTAAAGAAGTATCAATGTTATTAATATTTGAATTTGTAGATATACAGTGGCAACAAAAAGTGTATCAATGTTTTTCACTTTTGACTTTGAAGAGTACTATCTCCATAAGTAAGTAAGGTATAATCAAGATGCTATTTTTTTATGAAAGCCCTATTGTAGTAGTACTTGTTTCAAAAAGAATCACGTGTTTAGCTCTACTCTATACAAAGTTATGGGCATTTGAAACTGACCTAAACATTGATACACTTTTTCCTGCTGTTTTAAAAATAATATGTTTAATAAATTAAAAATATTTAATCCTACATTCAATGTCCTTTGTTAAAACTAATTTGTGACTAACAATCAGACTCATTGCCTGTTACTGTTTGACATATCTTTTTGGTGATTGTGTATTATGTTTCCACATTTCTTACTCAGTGTTTGTTCACACCAATAGGGAGTCACATATCATAGCACAACCAGAGATTCTTAACCATAAATCACATGTCGTTACTAATTTTCAATTTAAGAGACAGTGCAGGCTACCATTCAATCAGAAATGACTGCTCAGTTTGTCATTCCTGAAGTAATTTTGTGCTATGCTTGATGTTATAATTCTGAAAATGAACGTTTAATTAATTATAATTTTTAATCAGTTAATTAAAAATTAAGATCACATTAGAGATTGTTCATCTGGTGATGCTGGTTGTGTGAGTTTTTGTTTTAGTTTATATTATCACTTCTCTCAACAGTGACGCAGCATTAATGTTTAACGTTTTTATCTTTAAACATGTCTGTTTTTCAAACATGGCACTATTATGTTTTTACATCATATTTTTTTCAGGTGTAAATTAATATATTTATACCAAACACATTGATATTAGTATAATAAAACTATAAAGCACATTTTCAGTTGACTAGAGTGCATTCCTTGTAGACATTTACTTGGTCAAAATTCACACTCATATTTCATGAAAAAACTAACAATTCATTATACTTAGATTAAAACACCATTTCCTTGCATACAAACCATTATGTACTAAAAAAAGTTTTACACACCCAAAAAACTACTATTCAAGCAATTTGGCAACATTTGCTGGTGTTTTTATTTTTTCAGCTATTAAAATATGATTGCAAGTTAGTCTACCCCACACACTAATCTTTGATTGGTAGTCTAGTTTTGCAACAAAGTTTCTGGAAAACAATCAGTTATCATGTTTATGCACTGTGGCTATACTTAGGTTAAGTTTTGTAATAATTTTTCAGGAGTTACCACTACTGTTTTATTGCTAAAAAATAAAATTCTTTTTTTATTTTTATGTCAGGTATGTGATTAGATAAATTGGTTCAAGTAAAATAAATGAGTAATGGTACATGCACAGTATGTAAGGTTATACATTAAAAATATGTTACTTAGACTTATGCTTGTTTATTTAATTTAAGAAACAATTCTTATTTTTTTCTAGAGTAGCAGGAAAAAGTGTATCAATGCTCACATCATTTTTAAATGCCCATAACTTTCTAGCCAGTTAAGCTAAACACGTGATACTATTCGCAATATAAACTACTACAGTGGACCTATCAAATAAAATTAGTTACAAATAATTAACTTGACAATTTGCTGAGATATTACTTCTCAAAATCAAAAGTCAAAAACATTGATACACTTTTACCTGCCACTGTATAATGATTTTAGTTAACATCGAGAGGTCAAAATATATAAATAATTTTTTAGCGACACTGCATTAGCATTAAGTCACATGAGTTTGCTACATTTTAAAAAAAAAAGTTTAAAGGAAAAGACAGTTTTATTGGTTTATATAAAGTCTTTTTAACAAGTTTTTGTATAACAAAAATTTATTATATTAAAATTTTTTGTACAAAGCCATTACGTTTGTAAAATATATTTTTTGACAAATAATTTTTATAAGAACTGTTTCTATATAAATTGTCAATTGACCGCAATTAGTGAATAATTAGTTTACATCTTTTTGTTTCTTTAAAAAATTTAGAAAGTATTTATAATTTTTAAATATGTCTTCGACCATTATACATATTTGTTATAATAATCAAACAACGCCGTTTAAAGTTCAAATTGAAGTATTGACCTACAATGATGTTTTAAATTTTTGTCGTGAATACTATAAGATAAAAAATATTATAATGACTATTTATGATGATGAGTTAAAAAAATATTTTGTACTTGCATATAATTTATATGTGAAATTATCCAAAATGGATATTGATATTACACAATATATACTATATATTGTAGAGTGTAAACAAGATGATATAATATTAGTTGATGGTACTCCTTGGATTCCTAATTTAGATAAAGATTTTTATGATATATTACCAAGTACTGACAGATTTAGGAAACCGCTTCCACCAGGACCAAACCAAATAACAACAAAAACAGAAGAGCGTATAAATTATAAAAACCCCACATATTCAATTGAAACTAATGGGTGTAATATTTCAAACATTATAGCTTATCTTGCTACACATATTAATGGTTATATAGGGTCTGTTCACTCAGATAAAACAAACTATTTCAATAATGTAGCTAGTATAGCATATAGTCCGAATTGTGATGTCGATATTGAGTATATAAGAGGATATTTTGGTGAAACTATGGAACTGCAAGATAAAAAGTCATGTTTTGCATTACTTGCTTATAGCGATTATTTTCGTACTGAAATATGCATTATCGATTACCTAACTAAGTTTACACATTGGATTGGTAATGAACAATGTATAAGGAGATGCTACTTATTGAATTATGACAAACATTATCAAATAGTAGTAGCTTCCATTGATAATAAAGATGAATGTTTGTTTTATCTTTCAAATTATCAGGAGGCAAATAATGATAATTATAATTATATAAAGCAGTGTTTTTTTAGTTTAGATCTTAAAAATAAAAAATAATTTTTTTTACAAACACTTTATTAAAGCTTGTCAAAAAGTACTATTTTTTGTTTGAGTTTTCAAGCAATTATTGATGTAGTCATGTGTTGTCTTTCTTATTAATAAATAAAATCAGCAAGATAGATTGCTGTTTCTAACACTTGTAAACAACAATTCACTTTTTATTAAAAATTGATAATAAATAATTATTGATTACAATTTAGTTTGTAATGCGAAACCATTATATAGTCATTTTTGCTAAAACAATCTCAGTTGGTAATAATAACTATTGGGTTTTGTGAAATCTCAGTTACTAAGTTAATAGTTAGCAACAGTGAAAAAGTCACAATTCCTGTTCAAATGAGCTTACACTCTGTGTCAGGCATCCCAGTCATTACTTAGCTCAGAAAAATAACAATGTAACCTGAACAAGGCCTACACAGTTAAAGATTTATACTGGCATAGCAGTTTGTGCCGGGAACAACAACAGCATGGGCAGCCAAAGCATGATGCTAGCAACAACGAGTTACAGTGGCAACAAAAAGTGAATTAATGTTTTTGAATTTGGTGATTAATATCTCTGCAGGTAATAAAGACAGAAACATTTGGTTAAATTTGTTTGCCAACCCTGTTAAATTGGTATAAGTTGCAAATAAGAACACACACATAGTTTTACTTACTACCAAATTATGGGCATAAAAAACAAGTGCATTGATACATTTCTTTCAGCTTTTTAAAAGTAATAAATTCAATTACCTAAAATTAATAAATACTACATTTACAAGGTTGTCAAAAAGTTTAAGAAATTTTACTTTTATGTATAACCAAATGAGAATTTATTTGTTTAAAAAGCAACTAGTATTATTTAGCAATTTTGTATATAACATGTGATGGACCTTGCTTTCTCATCGCCTCGATCCTTGGATTGCCAGGCACGCTCCCTTCCTCACCAGCAAATGGCTGCAGCCTATATACAGCTGTGCCCAGAGTCCCGTACAGCGGCTGTTCCTGGTACTCAAACCTGCTCAATGCTCCCCCTGGCAATGGGGTGTACTCGACCGGCCTGGCACCCTCTCCTATGTGGCGGCCCGTCATGAAAGTCTGCAGCAGTGCACAGACATCATCCAGTCGATGCTCCATCTTCTGCATACACTCCATGGTCATGACCTTACCCGCCTCGTGTTTGCCCTCTTCCAGAGCCCCTTTGAGCGTGGCAACCGTTTCGATCCACTCCCCCATCTTACAGACAATCACACCACTCAGCGATACCGATCCCTCCGCCTGCTTCAGCGCTGGCCCTCCATTCTCCTGTTCCTTGGCAGGCTGTGATGACATGTCTACTGTTTTTGGGCTTTTGTAGTTTTATACTGTTTTTAGGGGTTTCTAAGCTTGTTGTAAATTTAAAAGGGGAAAGGTATCCACACTACTAATATGGACCGTTAAAACCCCTTCCGCTCACTGATTCTCCAAGACTGACTAAGGGCGCTATCCGCTCTGGGGGCCCTCATCGCTACTTGCACGGGTGGCTCTAATATGTAGCTCGAACTGCATCTGTTTACTGTTAACTCGGCTGTTGACTGGTACTAATGAGTGAGGGGAAGTACATGGCTCAGTAAGATTTAGCAACTTTACGGCGCTCACGATAACACAAGAATTCACTCCTGGTTCCTTCACCTTAGTGGCCGCCCTTGGTCCTATATAGCTCCCGTCACCACTAGGCACCTTGCTGCTCGATTTGTTTACACTTCCTCCCTCATTGCATCCCATGCCACCACTGGTTTCCTTTTTGGGCAATGGCTCTTTGATAGTCTTCTCACCATCAGGCGCCACCACGTTAGCTGATGCCCAGACCACGCCAAGTTCCATTTCTCCCAGCCCTTGGTGTCGACGCGCAACAACCTGACGAGAGGCATGCTTGTCAAATGTTATAAGTAAACAAACATAATGTTTAATTGTTAGAATATATTTATTTTAACCTGGTCTTAGATTTGACTTTTAATAATTTAAAATATTATTTCTAATGAGTCGCTCAAAAAGTGTATCAATGCTAAGGTCGTTTTTAAATGCCCATAACTTTGTATTTAGTAAAGCTAAGCACGTGATTCTATTTGCAACATAAACTACCACATTGGGCCTTTCATTTAAAATTAGCCACTTCTTATTTACTTGATTAATTACTGAGATATTACACCTCAAAGTCAAAAGTCAAAAACATTGATACACTTTTACCTACCACTGTATAAATAACAGGTAAAGTATGATATTTTATTGGTAATAGTTTTTGGTAAATTAAATAGTTTTATTAATTTTGATTCTGCCATAAAGTACCAAATTCTCTTACTATACCTTGCCATGCTTGAGTTGCTCCCACACCATTTTGCACTAACATTTTTAGTAAGTCATTTATTTTTAATACGTTTAACATTTGTGAGTCTTTTTTAATTTGCACCCAATATTCATCTTTAGTCATATTTACAGGTATTAATGACTGAAAAAAATCCAGAATTTCTAAAGTAATACCCCTTGTTAAACTGTATGTAACCCTATTGCGAGGTAGTTCAAATAGATTACTGCTGTATTTATCATAACCAATACCATTGCTACAAAATTTGTATTCATCAAAGCCACATCCATTCAGTATGTCATCAATGAAGACCTTTTTTTCCGCATTACTTAATTGTGAATTCGTTGTGACACTGCGTGTAGTAATTTCAAGAACATATTCATTTTTTAATCCAAGACCCACTAAATACTGAGCAATTTCTTTATATGACCAAACTAAATTTTTTTGTATTCTGCACAATTGATAACAAATTACGATTTCGTTAACAAAAGTTTCAGTCCAATCTCCATTGAAATGAAGAGCGACGCAAGAATGTCTAAGAGCTATATTATATTCTTGGTATTTCTCAATGTTTTCAAGAAAAATCCAAACTAGTAGTGA
>JANBSE010000354.1:0-11553 GCA_027578475.1 Coemansia sp. RSA 2607
GTTGTCAGGTAGTGGCGCTCCTCCCATTCCCAGAACGCGCCTCGAGATGCCAGAAGCATCTGCTCTACGCTGCTCTTAACTGCCGCGTAAGGCTCTGCCCCGCTGACAAATAGGGCGTACAGGGTAACGCCTGCGGAGTAAATGTCCATCTTGTGAAGGTCGGTTGGCGAGCGCATGCCGCCGGCAGAGTTGAATGCTAAAGCTTCGGGTGCGCTGTACGGAATGGTGCCGCTAAAGTCTGTGTACGCCGGGAAAGATGCCGGTTCCAGAGTCGGACATACGTGCTTCATATCGCTTAGCGCCTCAGCCGAAAACTCCATTGCCGTAAAGTCAGCCAGTCTGATGTTGCCGCTCGCGTCGATTAGCATGTTGTGTCCCTTGATGTCCTTATGAGCCACAGCCGCCGCCTCAAGTGCTGCCAGCGCTGTTGCCAGCTGCCGTGACCAGTAGAAGAACAGCTCTGCATTCATCTGTGCCTTGTGTGCCAGCATCCACTCCCAGCACGTGCCGCCCTCGCACAGCTCGAGAACCAGCCCCCATTCGCTGCCGGCCACCGCGCGTTCACCAGCCTCGGCCCAGGACATCACCGGACTCATTCCCTTTTCGTCAGCCGCAGCCTGCAGGTCAACGAGCCCAAAGCAGCGAACAGTGGCACCTGCGCCCACATGCGCGAGCCCCGCAGCCTCGATCAGCCCAAGCTCGCGCGCGTCAAGATTATTGGCGTGCGGAATCTTTATTGCGCAGGCCACGTCCTCTGCCTCTTCGTCCCGGGTGACCAGCGTGCCAAGACACACGGTGGAGTACTGTCCGGCGCCGAGAACGCGGCTGCGGTCAACACGTACACTTCGCCTGGCCGTGTCCTCGGTTGGAATCGGTGTCAGTGTGTCTGATGACGAGAGGCCGCCACGTGCTATTTTTTCTAAAAGTAGTGCCGCATTAGATCCGCTTCTGGCTGTGCTTTGTGTGTCTGACGGCGGCATGCAGCATTTTATGTCGAGTGTCGGAAGCCCATTTCCTCCACCTGCATCGCTTGTTGCAGCAAGCTGCTTGCCAAGCAGGGAAGCAGGTGCAAACAGATTTTGAGCCGCCGCGCCCTGGCTGCAATGCTGCTGGTGTGTCATATGTAGATCGATTTTTTTCGCTTTCTTCCGACGATGTCTCCCTTTGGCTCAATGTGATCCCAGAAAAAACCTATATGAAAAAGAAGCTGCGAAAATCTGTAATGTCTCTGGAGGGCTAAATATACGATTCGCGTAACGTGTGGAAAAGCGGCTTTTCTACGCAGAAATAAAAGTGCCAGCAAGAACGATTATTTTTCTGCGGGGAGCTGGGGGTAAAGAAGCTACAGTAATAAGAGCAGACTGCGCTATAATTAAAAGCTGTGGGAAAAAACGTTAATTTCCTCCAAAGAAAGATGGAGCTCCAAAGGCTGCTGTGAAATAAAACTGGTGAGCCGAGGCAAGAAATAAAGTATGCGCAGTCCAGACAAGCAGAAATAGAAAAAAAACTCAAGGTTGCTGTCGAGACAACTGAAATAGACAAGAGATGGCTGAAATAAACAAAGGAGAAAGAGGTCGCGCTCTTCCAGACAGGAGGAAGGCGAAGTGACTGGAGGTAATATACACAAGAGTGACTACACCGCGTCAGAAAAAAACACGATATGAGAAAAAAAAGGGGGAGAAAAGGTTTGCCAAAAAATTTTCAGTCTGGCCTTTTTCAAGGGCCTTTTATTTCAGTTTTTCTTTCCGCGTACTGCATTGCATTGCTTTCCCTCTCTCCCCCCTTTATAGAACGTAGGTGAGTGGACAAAAGTGCAACCACGCGCACTTTCTGCCATAAAAATAGCGCTTGTTGGAATTCTGGTGACGCAGAAAAACCCGCTAAAAGTGCCGTTCCACATCATAATTAGCTTACAGCGTGACCAATCACCTGCTTCTAGGCGGAGGTCCTATTATCTGAAGGCGAGGTGAAGCCATTATGATCTGGCTCCAACTACGTCTTGACTATCGCTGACGGAAATGTAGGAGCAATGAATAAGGGGTTGGAGGCTTTCTCCTTTTAAATCAGACAACCTGGGCTTTCTTCTCTGCTGGTTGTATACTCTGAAAGCAGAAAAAGAACGATTTGCAGTCTGCATGATCGGTTTATGGTTCGTTCCAGATCACACTCTTTTTTTCCTTTGCGGCACATTTCGCGGCTGATTTCAATGCTTATTCGGGGAAGCATCACACGTCATACACTGTGCTTATAGAGCGTTGATGCTTGGAAGCTCCAGACAGGTTAGACATATATCGTAATATTCGCCACTTATCCTTTAGAAAATTGCTATTTGTAGCGCACGGGCCACCCCCGCTCTACTGCGTCCATGGTATGCATTAGTCGGCTTTGGCTGAATGCAGTGGAAAACAATGCGCATTTTGTGCCCAAAAGGCAAGCATCTGCTGTCGGTATACAAAAAAGACAATAGAACGACAAATGAATGCTGTGGCGTCGTTTATTTAAACATAAATGTACAAGGAAATACAGAATAAATTATTTAAAGAGGAAGCAGGTGTCCGCTCTTTTGCACAAGCGCCGCATTCCACACACCAAGGGCCGTCATGGCAAAGAAAACCAGAAGCATAAGCATACCGCCCACCGCAGTCAGTCGGAAGAACTGCACCATCGCTAAGAACTGGAACCCAAGCGCAACCACCATATCGACCATCGCCAGCTTGAGTGTCCATCCAAGCCCGTAGCCATGCCCTGACGAGTGCGACGTCTCGTACCCAATGATTGACGGCCAGAAAACCAGAAAAGTCAAACCGAGCCAGTAGAAGCCAAGCCCAAGCTGGCCTGCTCGTGTCGCAATCACCTCGGACGTCCGCTGTGCCAGTATCATTTCGTTGGCTGCCAGATATGCCGCCAGTCCCTGTAGTGTGTATATTGCTGCAAACAATGGCATGAGCATGCGATGCTCGATATTGTACTTGGGTTTACGAAGTCGGTTGTGCCATCCTGTTGCGCTCGGCCGCAAAGCGCTAAATGCCAGCCCCATGCCTGCACACAGCGGCACTCCTATTGACAACGCAGACCAGCTTGACATTATGTATTCCTTTTTTTCAAATGCGAATTTGTTGAGAGAATGACCAGAAGAAATGTGACTAAAAGATGCAAAGGGAAGAAGACTGTAAAGAAGAGAGCTGGTTCGAAAGAATGTACGAGCGGTTTTCTCTTTATCGTCACAGTGCGTTCTTTCTTAAAAAGCTTTCTTTGTCCCCGCATCAGACCTGCTTCCGCGCCCCTCATCCGCAGCTAGCAACTCGGAAATGTCTCTGGACATGCGCAGCACCTCCGGTCCAGCAGTTCTGATATCTGGGAAGTGACTGAGATCCCAATAGTGTTCTGGAGTTGACGGTCTCCGCTGCTCGCTTTTCGGAGGAGATCTTTGACGCCACCTGTCTTGCGGCCCGCACGCTATCGGCGTCATATTAACCATCGAGCGCCGAGCTGCCTTACCCTTGCTTTTCTTGTGTACGCACAGCGTACTAGGGTCCCGCTTGGGAAGTACCAGTCCCTGGACCGAATAAAAGGCCGTGCATGCTTCGCAGTCTTTGACGGCTTCGATAATGCGTCTGCGCGTTTCGGCGTCCTTGGCTGACTCGCTGCTTTCTTTTGTCCCTTCTGTCTTACGATGCTCTTCCATCTCAAGAAGGCAACTTATTGATGGCGGCTTTGAGGTCCCAGCCCGGTTGCCACCCGTTCTATTCTCGCTGTCGGACTCAGAGCATAGCTCTACCACGTCTTCTATAGGTGCAAGTGGGTCGCTAAAGTCTAACCTGGTTTCCTGAGAACTGTCAAGCCTAACTGTATTTGCCGCCGGAATAAGATGTTGGTTTGGTCTAGGTGCAGAAGGCGCGCTAGTTTTTACAATCGACAGCCTGCGCACGCCTGGAGGACTCCGCTGGTTTTTGACTACAAGGTGTGTGGTTGTTTTGGGCTTGTGACTACTATGATTGTGTTGGTTGACCTGCTGCTGTTGGTAATGAACCGATGGTCTACGCTTCGTAGTATTTGCAGCCGATGACTCGGCTTTAATTGGTGGGGGCGATGAAAGAAGGTTTGTCATGCCTGAACTTGTAAGAGCTAGCTCCCGCCGTGCACGTTTTGTCGGAGAGACGAGCGATGTGGCATTTGAGCGAAATGGTTTCATGCACTTCGACCCTAGCATTTCCTTCTCAAGCTCGTCTAGCTCATCAAATGTGTGCTTCCTAGCAGTTGTTGATGTTGTACCTGCTGCTCGGGTCAATCCGCTAGCTGTATGCTCCTGGTCTTTGGTTTGTAACCGAGTGTACTTGATAAGGAGCTGCTCGTGGTCCCTACACTTGGCATTGTACTTTTGTGTCATCGCGTCTAGCTCCTCGCATTTTTCCATGTACCAGTTGATACTGACAGTCATGGGTGACATGTTCCTTTTCTGGGAATCGCCAACGTCGGCTGTCGTCGCGCTGAGTTGCGAGTGTAAAGTACCGAGCAGTACAAGCGCCTGGTCAAGCGCTTGTCTAATGGTGTTGGTGCTAATCTGAGGAGTAGTTACTGGTGAGGATGCCATATTAATACAGATTGTAAGGGTAAGCAATAGTACTGAGAAATAGAAGAATGAGAAATGAAAAAAAGTAGAGTGAAAGAAAAAAGTAAACTAAACAACGCCGCCGCGCGGAAAGCAATATTTATAATGAAGAGTGAGAAAAATGGTGCTGCGCAAAATGGGAAATTAAATTGCAAAAGCCCAACCGCTCACAAAGCACATGCAGCAATTATGGCCATGTGAGGCTCATCTGTTTCTGCTAAAAGTGCATTAGGCAGTACAGACCTGCATTGCCTTGCTTCCAGAATGCCTACACAGACACAGTTTACGCACCATCTATCCAGATCAGGGCTGGTATTCTTAATCCATATGATGATCCAGCCTAGAATCAGCACACTGGGTTGCCGTTTTATATGCCTACAAGATCGACTAACGGATAGGCGTTATCTCTCACCTTTTTTTTTACACACCCGCCATTCGACATATTTAAGCTCTAAAGAAAAAAATCATGTCCAAGTTTGCTGCACTACTGCCACCGACCTTTGCACGCACAATCGAAAGCTGGCTGGCTGAGGACATACCCTCGTTTGACTATGGTGGTTTTGTCGTAGGCGACGACGAAAAAGTAGCCACGCTTTACTGCAAAAGCCCCGGCGTTCTTGCAGGCGTTCCCTTTTTCAACGAAGTATTCCGTCAGACAGGCTGTGCCGTTACGTGGTCCTTTGAAGAAGGCGTAGATATCTTTCCTCAGGGCGGAAAGGTAGTAGTTGCTGAAGTTCGTGGTCCGGCCCGCCGCATCCTGATGGGCGAGCGGGTTGCTCTAAACATCCTGGCTCGCTGCAGTGGTATAGCTTCGCGAGCCCGTCGTCTGCGCGCAACAGCAGACAAAATGTCATTTTTGGGAGTTGTCGCAGGAACACGCAAGACAACGCCTGGCTTCCGTCTGGTTGAAAAGTACGGTATGGAGGTTGGCGGTGCAGACACCCATCGTATGGATCTCTCCACCATGGTCATGCTCAAGGACAACCACATTTGGGCAACGGGATCCATTACAAACGCTGTCAAGGCTGCAAAAAGTGTTGCTGGATTCTCCATCAAGATCGAGGTTGAGTGTCAGTCTGAGGCAGAGGCATATGAGGCAATTGATGCGGGAGCCGATATTGTCATGCTTGACAACTTTGCACCCGAAGAAATGAAGACGGCCGCATTAAATGTTAAAGCAAAGGGAATGGCCGCTGGAAAGGTTGTTCTCGTCGAAGCAAGTGGCGGAATTACTGAAGAGACGGCCGATCAGTATATGGTCCCAGGAATCGATATTATTAGCTTTGGCACCATGACTCAAAGCGTCCCGCATGTCGACTTTTCACTTAAAATTGCTCACTAGAATGCAAGCGTATTATTTAGTTAGTGCGTGTATTACACAAAAGATATACACAATAAAATAACTAACCCTATTGTAACTAGACATCTTTTTCAGCACTGGATGGCGGTGTTCCACACGGTTCAATCATTCGACGTAGCATTTTAAGCCTTGTCTCTTCAACGGACTCGCCCTCGGCAATGGCAATGTATGCTGTTAGGCCACGGTTTGAAGCAATGTGAGCATACGTATCAAGATGCTGGTTTGTCAGCCATGTGTGCTTTGTCGTATCTGCGTTACCGGTTCCGGGGTGCCGAGCAAAAAGCTGCTCGGTCTGACTGTGCATACCAAACTTGTCCATAGCTAGAAATACAAAATTGGAGTTCTTGTTTGTTGTAAAAATGGTTGATTATGATTGAAACAAAATAAATGTCAAATTTTTTCAAATAAAAGATCAAAGGGCGTATTGTATGGGTGGCAGTCAGATGAAGACTATAAACTAGATACAGAATGTTACAATGTAGTAAGTACACTTATAATTACAGTCAAACAGATAATCTTGAACAACCTACAACACACGCAAACAAAAAAGTAGGCAAAACAAAAGTAATCGATCGCGCCAGGGATCGAACCTGGAATCTCTTGATCCGTAGTCAAGCGCCTTATCCATTGGGCCACGCAACCTGTACTGTCTTAACTAAACAACTGCTGATAAAATCTAGTTTTTAATGAGCAAAGCCATTCTAATGGCAAAATTTAATTTTTATTATATTTTTGACGTTTTTGACGTTTACAAGTATAAAAGTATGTAACTTGGAAAACGGTACATATGTAAAGTAGCTTTTTAAAAAATATTGGTATATACGTAATGTATTTAAACAAAAACTATATCTTTAAAATTAAGCAACAATGAATAAAGAAAATTACTCCTCATCACTGGTGCTGTTGTATCCTGTATTACTACGTGTGACAGCATCGGAATTGTTTCTGCTGACATTGCCAGCTGCAAAGTTGTTTACAGACGATGGAATACTTTTAGCAAGATATGATGCCGTAACAAGAGAAAGTGCACACAGCAACCATGCAGAGTGTGAGTTAAATGGATAAGGCAAGCCGTGCTTTAGTGACCATGTCCATACAGCACCGGATATCATTGGACCAAGAATTCTTGCAGGATACATTATCATCTGTTGCGTACCATTCATCAGACCAAGAGACTCTCTAGTCGGTGCAGTGTTTGAAGTAATCAGATTAATACTTGTGAAAGTCAGGATATCACCAGATATACGAACAAGTATTAGCAGAATCAAAAGAACCCAAAGTAGAACATACTCTAACGAGGCCACACCTCCAATGTTTATTGCGGAAGGCAGACCAAGAATTGGTGATTCATTGGGCATCATCGTACCAATGGTACTTTCAATATGACGAGCCAGAATCGATAGGAACGGAGTAAAAACAAAATAGGGAATCATAATCTTTAGACCGTTTCGGTAGCAGGAGAGTGCACCATACTTGCGTGCCCATTTGGGGTATGCAACAAGCTGAAGATAAATAACAGCAATACCTGATACTGTAAAAGTATAACCAATCTTGGTTGTATCAAAACCAAGGCCACCTTCAGAAGCATTTGTTGCAGCAAAAATTGGATATAGCTGGGAAGCCATAGACATCGAAAGACTCATAAATGCATTTGCCATCAGAACACGTACAACAGTAGGTGTCAAAAGTTCTCGCAGGGTCATCTCTTGCTGAACAACTACAGGCTCGTTTGCCTCTTCCTGGCGAAGCAGCGGCTCTCTTTCTGCAGAATTAACTTTTGGCGTTCTGACGAGCGTTTCCTCAAATCTAAAGTAACCAACAAGGAAACCAACCAAAGTAATCATTGCAGAAATAATACACGGAAGTAGATAGGGAAAGTGCTTGAAAAGTGCACTGTCTCCAAAAATGCTTGGGTATTTGTTGACAGGGTCGGCAAATGTACCACCAATCATAGCACCAAGCATAGTTCCAAAGTTCCATGCAAACGGAAGCAGAGCCATCATACGAGGACGGTTGCTATCATCAGCCATTTCGGCAACTGCAGACTTTGCAACAGGCGAGTTACCAATACAGAGACCATTAAGTGAGCGTGTGATAAGCGCCCATTTAAACGACTTGGACATTCCGAAAAGTAGAGTTGTGATGGTATCTCCAACAAGACCCATCAGAAGCACAGGACGTCTCCCAATACGGTCAGATAGTCTACCCCACTGTATAACACTAAAGGCTTGGCAGAGAGTTAAAGAAGTAAAGATAATACCTGAATAGAACGCTATATCCTTGGGATTTTTGACATTGTCAAATTCTGAAACCATCTATAACATACAAAAAATTGGAATTAATTTAACGACATTTTGAAAAATTCTTATCTATTAGTTAGATTACATACCTTGTATATAAATGGAAGAATAAGAGATGAGTTGGATGACTCGCAGATTCGCACAGCCATAACAGCTGTTAGCTTTGCCCAAGGAAGAGGCGTTTCCTTGGGTGGCTGAGCAGGGTGCCGGTCTTCAGCTAGCGATTGATTAGAACTTGGCATAAAAAAGTATATTTGACAACTAAACTAAGTTGGAATATAAAAATAAAAGACTGCCTAAGAAACAAAAAAAGAAACTTCTCAGGTTTTATATTTTATGGGGGTATCCTTTCAGACATCAAAATATTTTTTAGTTCGACATAAATACATAAAAATACTTAAAAAATATTTGCGCAGCTAGACATATTTTGCTTTGTCATTTTTTTTTTTAAAAAAAATGTATATATTTTTTAAAAAGAAAAAATTAATATATATATATATATACTTTTTAAAAACATAATGTATATATTTTAAAAAAAAATTAATATAAAAAATTCTTTTAAAAGTTTGTAATGCGTATAAAAATTTTCTTTTAAAAATCATTTAAGAAAAATTTTAGAAAAAGCTTTTAAGGCTATTATCCACGGGGTTTAAACCGCAGCATTGAATTATTTTAGCATTATAATAAGGAATTCATTTTTGCAGTTAAACTTGTAATTATTTTCTAAAAAAAGATGTCAGCACTGTAATCCTCAAATTCGATAGATCGATCATCGAGTTGGTCATCATATATTCGAAGATCAAAGCGGCTAATGCAATAAATACCGTCTTCGTTGAAGTCATAGTCCTGGTCTGTCGTTGTCTTGTCATCCAGTCTTTTGCGATTTTCCATTGCCCTGCTAAACGGCATTGGCATATCAACATTATCGATTATCATGTCTCTCACGAACCAAGGAATTGTTTCCATAAGAGGCGTCGCGCGGATACTCGGAATCCACCATTTCTGCTGCTGTGGTGGTACAACCGATGTTGACAAAATGCGTACAGATGGGTCGATAAAATAAAGCATGAGCATCTTGGCATGAAATGGTTTAGAACTATCATAAGGGTGTATTCCAGCTATGCGATGCTGGTAGACATTTGGGTAGCATACAGCTTGGCCTGACCGAATTTCAAGCTCACCTGCACCTTGTTCATAGTGGAAATGCCGATAGTTAGATTCAGTAACAAATAAGTATCGATATGCAAGCCATTCAGCACGCGACTTGAGGATAACTGAAGAAACACCCTCGCGAAACTCCATGGCGAGCCTGCGGATATTTTCAATGTCATAGAAGTAAGCAACGGTGGCAATTATTTGCTCAGAGGCAGTGCCATCTCCTTGCCATTCTTCTTCAGGAATGTAATCTTCAGTAGGGTTGGAATACACGCTCTCCATCTTGATAATGACCTGAAGGTCCTTGTTGCGCAGACTATTAGGCCGAAGCGGTCTTTTAGGCTTAACAAATGAAAAATCATCAGGTGAAGAATATAATATCTGTTCTTCCCATGCTTCTCTAGCATCGTGGTACGCATCCTCGTTATCAAAATCAAAACCAGGAATGTCGTCTGGGTGAGGGTCGCCCTCAGATGCAGTATCTTCGATGTTATACGGGATTCTCAAATCACGTCGGTATTTCCAGTCAGTTAGAACCTGCTCGAGAGCTGGAAGACACTTTGCAATCACCTTGGCAATAGACTTGTACGCCTCAGGGTATTTACCAGGATGGAGGTTGTTGATGTATGACTTAAAGTCAACCGAGCCATCATTGTTGACGTAGATATCAGTTGGAAGCCAGTGGCGGTCTTCAGGATTGAGCTTGTCAAGATATTCCTCGTTGATAGGGATAAAGCTGCTGTCACTGGCCATGCGCTGGTTCAGTTCGTGGACAGCCTTCTTCCAAGCAGCATGCGACCCAGGAATATGGCCAAAGCTAGAGAGATTTAACGCGTCCATTGGGCATGTAATTGGACGCTCAAGGAGAGATGACTTGTCAAAGATCAACGTATAGAGTGAAGGATCGATTAGGCGAAGCACCTTGCATTTAGATCTTTGCCGTCTACCTGAGTAATCTCTGCTTATACCTCTCTGCTTTTTAGGCTGCATATCGCTAATAGTGGTCCAGTCCTGATCATTGGCTGGAATGCCTTCAAGGGCATCGACAACATGATGCTTAAAATCCTGGACCAAGAGTTCGTCGTCTTTAATATCCATCGACCAAACCATATTAATGCCAGAATATTTAGTTCTGCGAGAAAATTTGGTACGCTGCAGCTTGACATAGTATCTGAGCTCTTCCAAAAAGTATCGGACATGTGTAGTTTGAATGCCTGGTTTTTTATCGAGTTTGCGAGCCCACTCTGTTTCTAAACTGTAATTATATGGCGCACCTAGCAAGTTCAGTTCTGAGAAAATGGAGACGATAGCCATGATAATGAACATTTCCTCTTTTGTTCTCCATGCGACGTGGTAGGCGTTATAGAGCGGTTTGAGGGTGCTGCCAGATTCATTTGTCTCTGGAACAAGTTTGGTGTATACTTTAGATTGCATAATTAAAAAGGTAAAAATGATAGAGGTAGGAAAAGGAAGAAAATCGAGGTGGTCCAAGATGAGCTATTTATTGGTGCATTTTCCGTAGCACGTTTCTTTGTAGCTCTTTCTATCGCTGTTGATAGTGTATTAAGATATGTCAAATAAAGCCAACAGGGAAATCCGAAATGTAAGTCGCAGTTCTAGTGGTCATGGTCATGTTCGTTCTGCTTGATATCGCTCATGTTGGCAGTGTTGACAGCAGTGCCGATGAATGCCAGCTGCGTAATTTCTGTGACATCCTCGTCTCCTAGGTTATCGACGACAAAGATAGACACGCTGTTCACGTTCTGGAAGCGCACATACCTCAGATTGACAACACCGCCGTCCTTGTACATCTGCTCAGTCATCTCGATCTCCTGTGTTGGCTCAGCGCTGTCCGCGTCGTCAAAGCCAATATCTGTGCGATTGGCATAAATCTTGATGTTCTTTGGCGCATTCTCAAGCGGTGCCTTGAGCATAATGGAGTGCAGCTTAATAGGCTGGTTGAATGCAATATGCAGCACCATCTGCTCGTCAACATCGCTCTCCAAAACACTGTCGTTTTTTGCAAACACGTTTTCAAGAGGCTTGCTGTCATTTTGGTTCAGACACTCGCTCTGGGTCTTGAGCACAACAGAAGTAAGGTCGATGTGGCCGACGACGCCGTATGCCGA
>JANBSE010000355.1:0-11546 GCA_027578475.1 Coemansia sp. RSA 2607
ATCAAGGCGGGCGACCACGTGATCATCCGTATGCCCAGCAGCAACACCAAGATCGTGTGCATCCGTGCAGACAGCACAGTAAGCCTGGGCAAGTTCGGCAGCTTCAGCGCCAACGCACTGATCGGGCACACGTATGGGCACACATTCGAAATCCTGCAGGGCGGTGAGATCCAGCCGCACCACCAGCCGGGGTTTGACACGGCGGACATCACGTCGGCGAACAACCAGACAATCGTGGACGACCCGCGGTCGCAGAAGCTTTCGTTCGAGGAGATCGAGCGGCTGAAGAAGCAGAGCCTTCTGGGTACAGTCAGCTCGAGCGAGATCATCAGCTCGCTGACGGCGAACAACGAGGCGTTCGCGCACAAGACGGAGTTTTCCAAGAGCAAGTATATCCGGCGCAAGCAGAGCAAGTTCAACAAGAGCTTTGTGCCTTTGGAGACCACGGCGTACAACCTGTGCGACTTTTTCTTCTCTGTGAACGCGCAGAAGACGCGCGGCATACGCGTCGACACGCTGGCGCAGATGCTGGCGCAGGCGAACGTGTACGCGGGGGCACGCGTGCTGGCCGTAGACGACGGGCAGGGGCTCTTGGTGGGTGCTTTGCTCACACGCGTGCTCTCTGGGTGTGTCCTAGGCGTGCATGACGGGGACGTGGCGAACTACGATGTGCTGCGGTACATCAACGAGCCGCTGGACTCGCGGCTGAAGACGCTGGCGTGGGGCAAGCTGCACTACGAGCTGCCGCCGTTCGCCGAGCCCGAGCTGCAGCCCGGGGCGAGCGAAAACGACGTGCTGGGGCGCGCCCGCCGGCTGCGCGGGCACCAGAGGCTGGCAGACTCTCTGGCCGAGCTGCGCGCCGGCGGGTTCGACGCCCTGGTGGTGTCTACGAGGTACGCGGCGCGCGGCGTGGTTGCCCGCTTGCTGCCCTACCTGGGACTCTCGCGCATGGTGGTGGTTTACGACCAGTGTCGTGAGCCGCTGACTGAGGTGTTTGCGTGGATGCGTGAGTCGCTTGCGTTTGTCAATGTGCAGCTTTCGGAGGGCTGGCTGCGCGAGTACCAGGTGCTGCCCAATCGCACGCACCCCACGATGAGCACCAGCGGTGGCGGCGGGTTTTTGCTCAGCGCCATTTACGTTGGCGGCGAGATTTAGACGCTTGTTTAGAAATAATGACATTATTTTTTGCTTACTGTCACTGCATGTCTGAGCATGCAGGATCCATTAGTGTGTGTGTATGTGTGTGTGAGCCCGATCTACGCATATAGCCGAGTTTATTCTTGTTTATTGAATGCTAATCGAACAACAGCTATAAAACCAAGCACGGGCTTATGCAAACAAGACAAACTCTGCAAAATATTTTCAGATCAATTGATTGCTACTAAACCTTGGTGGGACAAACGCAAAATCAATGGCGTTTAGCGGACGCCACTGCGTCATGCAAGCAGGCTACTTCTTGCTCTCGCCCAGGCGCTGGATCTCAGCAACGTCGAGGATGCCCTCGACACGCGGGTCGTCGAGCGCACGGACGATGGCAGCAGCCAGCACGTCGCGGTTGAGGGCCGGTGTAGCAGCCTTCGCCAGCGGCGTGCGTCTGACCAAGCAACCCAACGGCGTATCACGAACAACCTTGGTGAACACGCCGACGGCGGCCGCAATCGGCAGCGTGACGGGGCGGTCGGCGGAGTACAGAAACCCGGGGCGCAGAACCACAGGCCGCACGTTGCCGCCGCCGCCTTCCTGCTGTTGCTGCTGCCTGTCGCCGAGAATCACTGCCTCTGCCTCGCGCTTCGTCGAGATGTACCGCGGGTTGATTCCGGGCAGAGCATCGGCGGCCGACATGTACGCAAAGGCCTTGACGCCCGTCTGCTGCGCCGCGTGCCACACGGCCAGCGCAGAGTCGCGGTTGGCCGACTCGTACGTGGCCGCCGTGGCCGACGGCGTGTTGCGCGAGCCCAGGCTCACCCACGGCTTGTAGTTGGTCTCCAGCAGCACGCCGACGGAGTGCACGACCGCCGTGCAGCCCTCGAGCTGCGACAGGTACGTGGATGGCGACAGCGCGTCGCCGCGCACCCAGTGGATGCCTGGCGGTGCTTGCGCGTTTCGGCTGGGCGCGCCCCGCCGGCTCAGGCTCACCACCGACCACCCCTGCGCCAGCGCCTGCCGGCACACCGCCTGCCCGACAAACCCGGTCCCGCCGACAACAAACAGCTTGCGTGACATTATTGTATAACCTTTATTCGTTTGTTAGTGCGTGTGCGTGTATATGCAAATATGAAAATGAGGGGGGAGGGATAAGAGTAGAAACGAGGATCGATCGGATCACAGATGTTTCACTACTTTTTTGATTCCCAGATTATTCTCTGAGAACTCACAAAAAACATTCACTTATTCACAACTGCGAATTCACAAATGTCTCAGTCTGCGGATGCCGTGGCCCCCGAAGCCCCCGTGACGCTTGCCTCTGCGCCAGGCAAGGTGCTGGTTGCCGGCGGCTACCTGGTGCTCGACCGGCGCTACAGCGGCCTGGTGGTCGGCACCGACGCCTGCCTGTACGCCGCCGTAAAGTCGCAGCCCCGCGCGCAGTCCTCCGACCCCACGCTGTCCATCACCGTGCGCTCGCCGCAGTTCGAGTCTGCCTGGTGGCGCTACGCCTTCGACCGCACCGCCAACACCCTGCGCCAGGACGCCAGCGCCGACGGCACCGAAAACACCTTCGTGCACGTGGTGCTCGAGACCACGCTGGCGCTGGCCAACAGCCGCAACCCCGCAGCGCTGCAGGCCGCCGGCGGTCTTTCGGTGGCGCTGCTGGCCGACAACGACTTCTACTCGCAGCGCCAGACGCTGGCCTCCCGCGGCCTGTCGCCGACCCCCGACGCGCTGGCCACGCTGCCCCGCATGTGCCCCACGGGCACCACGCTGGCCGCCGTGCACAAGACCGGCCTGGGCAGCTCGGCCGCCATGGTGACCTCGCTGGTCGCAGCGCTGCTGGCGCACCTCCGCGTAACCACCGCGCATCCGCTGTGCGCCGCAGACCTGCGCGTGGTGCATAACGTGGCGCAGCTCGCCCACTGCCTGGCGCAGGGCAAGGTGGGCTCGGGCTTCGACGTGTCCGCCGCCGTGCACGGGTCGCACGTGTACCGCCGATTCACCCCGGCGCTCCTCGACCGCGCCATGTCGACCCAACGCTCCCCCGAGGACATCTGCGCCGCCGCCGACGCACAGTGGGACTGCTGCGTCGAGCGTATAGACGTGCCGCCGCGTCTCGTGCTGAGGCTGGCGGATGTTGACGCCGGATCCAGTACGCCCGGCATGGTGCGCCGCGTGCTGCAGTGGCAGCGCGAGCACCCCGAGGACGCCGCAACCCTGTGGGCCGCGCTGGACGCCGCCAACGCACGCGTACGCTGTCTCTGGGACGCCCTGCACCAGGCCGCCGCCGTTGACCGCTCGGCATACGACGCCGCCGTCGACTGGTGCGCCGTGCGCACATGTGACCTGTGGCGCGACGCACAGGCGCCTGCGCTGCCGTCCATCCAGCTGCTGGCTGACCTTGTGGACGCCACGCGCGTCATGCGTGCGCAGCAGAGACTGCTCGGCACACGTGCGGGCGTGTCCATAGAGCCCGAGGAGCAGACCAGGCTGCTGGACGCCTGCATGAACGTGCCCGGCGTGTGCATGGCCGCGGTGCCTGGCGCCGGCGGGTACGACGCTATCTACTGTGTTGTGTTGGGCGACAAGGCGGCCCGTGAGGTCGGTGATCTGTGGGCCAGGTGGGGTGAAATGCGCGTTGCGCCGCTGCTGGCCGCTCAGGCTTCCGGCGGCGTGCGCCTGCTGGATCCACAAGAGTTCCCTGAAGCCACCTCTGCTCTTTAATGTTCTTAGTATCCGTCAATATTTAATTGCAAAATCAGAAACTAACAAACACAGTCGAAACATTGGTATCCATTTGAATATTTATTCTTTCCCTAAACTTACACAAGCTGGCTGCCACTTTTACTCCTTTGCACACATACACTGACATATGATACTAGTGTTTTACATATACACAAAGTTCTAATAAAGGATTCACTTGTATTAACAATTTAACTAATATCTGTATAAAATCAAACTAGATATAATAGTAACAAATATACTTAGAGGTTATCTGTTGTTTTTAGCTATTTTTGGAGTTTATAATAAAATTTGTTAACACTTTGAGTATTTAATTTCTTGTTTTATTTACGATTACTTATTGTAAACAGATATTAACTACATGCGGAGTTACTGATTGAAATTAACTTGTTGCTGTCATGCAGCTCTACAAATTAGCTTAATTTGAATACCACCAGGAGAAAACTTTTTTCTTTTCCTTGACTCTCTTTTCTTTCAATTTTTACACTTTTTGTTCAACAACTTTACCAATGGGTTCAGCAACCAACTACAACAATGGGGTCACTCCCTCTGATCAGACAAACACATTCTTTAACCTCGGCAACATTTATAAAGCGTATGGTATTACACCTCCTCTCATCCCTGTGACTATGAATGCTAGTATTTCCACCACTGGTGAGCCCATCACTTATGATCTTCTACCAACTCAGGGGCTTGATGGTGTGGTGTTTAATGATCAAAACCCACGCCTTCCCTATTTCATTTTGCAGGGTCCTCCTCCTTACTTTCCTCCTCTGTTTCTTTCTCCCCCATCTATTCAGTATGCTTCTGGACCTAATACCTTTGTTTATATTCCTTTAACTGGTGAGGTTCTTCAGCTTATTACTGAAAAAGAAAAGGTTATAGAAGGTCTCAGAGGAGACTACTGGCAAAAATTTACATCAGCATTGGGTCTTCCCCAACCTTATACACCGCAGGATTTCCACATGTTTAACAATTCTTCCAAATCGACAGACACAGATCACTCCAACATTGTTTCATCTCATTCCAGTTTACAGAATCAAATGCATACTGATGAGGCTGACTTGGATGATCTCAGGAATTCTTTGCTCAAGTCTATTGCCGAAAGGCTGAAGCAAATTCCTCCTGAGCTTCATAAAACTATGTGTGAAAAGCTTATGGCTGTACTAGAAGCTGGTGTATCAACTAATGAGCCTCTTGAGGGAACACATGATAAGCCCGCAAATTAATTTTATAAGCAGAACCAAGGCATCAACTCAACTATACAGATTCCTTGAGCAGTTGAGAGACATCCTGTGAACAACCAGCCAGCAAAGCAGCAGAAACACAAGCGCAAGTGTAGCAAGTGTGGACATGTGGGTCATAACAGAACTACATGCTCACAGAAGCTAATTTCAGTGATGATGGATGACGAAAATTAGGAACAGCAGCAGCAGGCAATCAAGAAGTCCAAATAATAAAGTGTTTGTTTTAAATAAAATTATTTTTACATGAATAACTTTAAGATCCATTAAAAAACATAATTACTACATGTGGCACATCAATTGCACAAAATTTTAGAATTCCTGTTATATGGAAAGTTTTATATTAAAACGGCAACATTATCAACTATTTAATGGTTTTTTTCTAGATGTGCAGTTTACTCTTATCGAATTTTTATAAAAAATTTACAACATACGCCAATTAGTTTTTATGTAAATACTCATACCAAGATTTAACAAAAAAGTTTATTTAAAATATACACGTTACTAAAATGTTTACATAAACTCTAAAGAAATACCAATGTAAGATTGTATATACAGTGTTGCCCGGCCCCCGACCTAGCCCCCCCCTTGGGGACCCGGAGGTGTCGGCAGAAACAAGAACCGGTTCGCAGCATCCAGAAACGGAAGATACATAAAGAAGGCCGCTATTACAATGGCTTACACTCCCCTCCCGATGTTGTGATCTACACGTGTAATCAGAACGCTATATTCACAAAGGGCGTTCACGATCGGACACAATAACACACACAACATACAAGGAGTGTTCCCTGATAAGCCGTCATGATACACATATGTTTTATCAATCCTTAAATACCCAGGTCCCGCGCCCTCCAAAAGCATGGAACCTTGGTTAAGAAATAAAGTCTATATTTTCTATATCTTTTTATTACTTGTCACCAGGTTAATACGTCCACTAGTCCACACCGTTTGCAACAACAGGAAGAAAAGTGACAGCCAATGTGCGCATCTAATGATGGAATACCGACATCCAGCATGAGTTTGCAAAAGCGGATTAATGATAGCTGGTATGTGTGCAGGAAGTTGCCATGAAAGTTTTCACTCTTTTTAAGTTTTTATTAACAGCTCTCACTTTTGGCTGTTTCTAAATTATATAAATAAGTATTAAAATAAAAAACCGGAGTGTCTAGTAATAAAGAAGCACGCAACTTACGTAAAGTGTTTAGTAATTATGACAGAATAAATGCATTTTAAATTACATGGATTTGAGCGGCTAATAGTTTTGTATCTTTTTTGAAGAATAAAATATATGTTTAGGAATTGAGCAAGCTCACTTTATTAATATTATCCAATTACATGATCCACAACCACAAAAACGTCATCATACCTTAAGCGTTCTAGCTTTGAACACGCACATAGTAGCAGAAATCGTTTTATGAAGCAAATCTGGTCACAGTATACATCCTCTAATTAGTATATTCAACTACGCTAGACCGCGGTTTATAAGAAAAAACATTTACTCCTCGTCCATCGCATTTCCACCACTGGTAGCCTGAGCCAGCGCAGCCTTTGCAATATCGCACTTCTCCATCAGCACGTCAAGCGCCTGGCTGACGAGCTTCTCGGGAGCAATAATACCCGTGGACTCAACATTAAAGATAAAATGGTCGCGCACACGCGTCAAACGCACCTTGCCCTCAAAGCGCTTATGCCTAAGCACCTCACGGCTCACCGTATCCTTGCGCGCATTAGCTACACGTGCCTTACGCACGCCTTTCTCAGTGACAACCTCAATGACACCAGGGGCAAAGCACTCTTTCAGGGCGTCGGCATCCTCACCGGTGATATCTTCAAGCAGCTGGATTTCAGGCAACAGGCGATAAGACGCCGTAGCTACGGGCGAGAATTTAGCATGGTCCTTTCCCACACCTTTCTCACAATGCATCTCGCACACAATCTGCTGCCCGGGACGCATCTTGGTTACCAGGATATCCTCGTGCACCGGCCGGATCGGTGCTTTGGCAAACCTCTCCGCCTGATCGCCCTGTGGATGCCACTCGAGCTGGCTACTGTAGACAGCCGCGTTAATGTACTTTTTCTTCGCATCCGTCTCATCCGCAGATGCCTCGGGGTTGCGCGTGCATGTGACGTCCATTCGGAACACCAAGGTGTTCTGGTCCGTCGGCTGCGCGCTCGGCTTTTTCCACTGGAACTCATCAGGATCGGCTTTGATCGGGATCAGGCCCAGGCGGTGCGCCAGAACTTCGTCTTGCACGATTCCCGTGTTGTTCACCATGTATACCTTCTCGATCGCCATGGTGGGGATTTCGGCAATAAGGATGCGCCGCAGGGCGTTGGCTACTGAGGCGTCAACACCGATTAGATCGAACTCAATGTCCGTGGGCGTTATGCGCACGATCTTGATGTCCATGGTGTCTTTGAACTCGGCCAATGTAAACGGCACGGAGTCGCCGTCAAAGCTCAAGGGGAACTCGGCTCCTGAAATGTTCTCCACTCGGTCTTCTAGTACCACCACGCGGTTACGGTCCTGCAGCGCCATGTTGTATATGTGCAACGGATAAAGTGTATTAGGGTAAAGAGATGCCAAAAACTGAATATATAAACACGAAATTCGTAGACACAAACTGAATAAAAAGCTTGCAAGGACTGCTTCAATTTTTTTTTGCTCCAGGCTACAGCACACGCAGCGCGAGTCACCAGCTTTCAAATTTTTTTTACCATTTGAAAAAGTGTAAAAGTGATGATCAAATCAGATTACGCCGTGCGCTGATGGTGGAGCATCTCCGATCTTATTCATAGCTTGGATAAAGTCCTGGCTGCGCTTATTGCCCTCTACAAGGCAGCGCAGGGCCACCACGGCATACTCCTTGATAAACGGATGATTGTCATCAATCTTCATATGATCCAAGACCAGCGCAAGCCCGCCGAGCTCACGCACCTCGTCCTGCACCGCCTCGTGACCGTGAGCCAAGTTGCCCAGCACTCGGATCAGGCCGCGTTTAAACATAAACAGCGGCCGCGTGCTAGACTCTTCAGCCGCTTGCTTCGGCCGCTGTAACGCTGCGGCGCTCTCGACGCGCGGCAGGTGTTTCGTCAGCAGGGCGAGCAGGTCGACGGTGCGCGAGACGAGGTGCGCGTGCAGCATTGCGTCCGCCGTGGAGCGCGCGCAGTCGGTCGTCAGGACGCCGAGTGCAGAAAGCAGGGCGCCCAGCGACCGGTGTGCGGCAATGATCTGACTAGTGTCGACGGTGCTCTCCATCTCTCCCCACACTTGCACGAGCACCGTGTGGACTTTTTGCATGGTACTGCTGAAGGCATCAATCAGCTCGGGGCTTCCGGCGATATCCGTGAGCTCCGCGGGGTTCTCCCGGCAGAACGCGGCCAGAGATTCCAGCAGCCCGTACATGTGCAGACCGGGCTCGCGGGTCAAAAGCGCGGGCAGACACGCGTGTTGAATGAGCTGCTCTAGTACGGCGTACATCACGTCTTTGGCTTCCGATT
Organism: Coemansia sp. RSA 2607; assembly: GCA_027578475.1. Taxonomy (NCBI): domain Eukaryota; kingdom Fungi; phylum Kickxellomycota; class Kickxellomycetes; order Kickxellales; family Kickxellaceae; genus Coemansia; species Coemansia sp. RSA 2607. Next base: position 8,637 of record JANBSE010000355.1, read on the forward strand.
CGTCATCGACATTACCGAACATCTTGCCGATTTTGTGCGCCACCCTGCGGCCTTCTTCGCTCGCACACAAGCGGCGCGCCAGCTCCGCATCGTCCTTGATGCTGTTAAGTACGAGCACCAGCGCCGCCATGCTGGTCCGGCTGCTGGTTGAGCACAGAGTCAGCCAATATACCGATTGACGCGCTGCATCCATGTGCTCCAGCTCGCTGCTCACCAGCATGCGCTGCACAGGCTTATTGCCAGTCGCCAAGTTAGCCAAAGCCTGCATCGCCGCCGTGCCCGCACGCATCGCCTCTGGGTACGCCATCTCGCACGCTACCATTTGTCGCACTGAGTAGAGCACGTCGCTGACCACTTGGGCGCGCTCGGCATTCAGCTGGTTATCTGGGCACATTGCTGCCGCGTTGCGCACGAATGTGCAGAGTGCAAGGAGGCCCTCGCATGTCTGCGCTGTGTGCTCGCTAGAGGAGGTTTCGAGATTCTGGTGCAGGCGCTGGAAGATCATGTGCACCCGCTGCCATGTTTCTTCGTCTACTGTGGTTGGGATGTGTGGCCGTGAGGGGTGCGGCGAGCAATGCCGCAGTTCCTCGCACTCTTTTAGTATTTCTTCAATGCTGCGCTTGCTTAGCTCCGTCGCCATTCTTGGTTCTAATTATATAGAGTGGGTTTTTAAACATACAATCAATCTATCATAACTATTGGGCCAACTACGTTTCTAGCGGTCTGGTCTTGCACACACATGGTCTGCCTTTACACGAGGTTATCTTGTGGGACAGCCCCCACACGACTCGCGCGATCTTTTACTAAGCTGGAATGTACAGCACAATTATCCTACTGTCAACCATAGCATAGATTGCAATAGGCGAAATGCGCCCCTGAAACTTTGGTCTCGGCATGCGTTTCGGCACTGGTCGCAGCTAGTGAGCAGCCCGCCGGTCTTGTATGCGACAAGGGCAAGACGCCCCGTGCTCCAGAGACCAGCTGACTGATTCCCCGGAGGAAATAAGCATAGATCAGCAATTTGACATAACAGCCTGTGGTTTTTACTATGCCGTTTCTTCTAATGCATTGCTGAATACAATCGAGGGAGTGTATCGACCATCTCTAGACCACGATAGTATGGTTTGATCACCCTATCCAGTCACTTTATTGATGATCGGTTGGTCCCAGCAAAAAAATTCTAAAGCAGATCGGAATCACGAAAACAGGTCGTTCTCAAAGTCAGAGTCTTGGTCAAAGTCGATATCAGCACCGTAGTCAAAAACAGAACTGGCGTCTTGATTCAGAGAATGGTAGATAGTATGTCCAGCATCTGTCTCGGAGCTCGAACAATCACTGTCAGCCTGAGACCCTGCCCAATACTCTAGCTCTCTTGTCGCCGGAGTCCTCAGTTGCCACATATGCCAGTATCTACCGAGCATCTTGCACACACGCAGTGCCACGTTTGTGTGCGCAAAGAGTTCCACCTTTATCGGCGTAGTGTATCTGTTTCCAGCGCCAACCACCGTGCCCACAAACCTGCAACCAACCATGTCGATACAGGGCGCCAGCAGCCGTGCCAGCCACCGAGAAAGATGCCCCAATCTCTGTAATTGGCCGTTCACTACAGCTACTGCAATAACCCTGTCTTTCGAACCACCAGTCTCTCTTTGGAATCTCACCCGCTTCCCTGGTACGGGTTTTGTCAAATGATCGTACTGCCGCCGGCTAATGATTAGTGCATCAAAGTATCCATATAGCTCCTCCATCTTGTATCTGTCGCTGTAAAAAAAAAACTGGTTTACTCAAGATATTCCGCTCACTTGAAGTCGATATACATGTTGCAAGTATACCGCCACATCTATAAATAGAGTGTACTCACTGGCGCATAGAGTCAATGCTCACTAGAAACGCCAAAAACACAGCTGGTGAACTTAACAGCAAAATATCTGCAAAACACCAATCTCACGTGCTGAGCCATCGATCCCATCACAGATCCACATCCAACGCCCAACCACGGCTCCTATAAATCCATATCCCCCGATCTGGCCCTTCGGGCGGCCAAGTCCTGATTTCTTTAAGGATTAACGACGGCTGCCACGTTTTCACGCACTTTAAATGGCGTGAAAATGCCATGAACTCTCTGAGTTCAAAGCCTCGGAGAAGGCAAATGAGAGGACAGTATAGGAAGCTGTGTGCACAATCTCTGTGTGTACACTGCGCCAAAACGCCTCTTATATTCCCCATACCATTTACAAACAACAATAACACCAAGAAATCATAGACAGCGCGAATTAGACGTATCGTGTCATGTGCTTTTGGGCATTGCCCATACTTGCAAAGATAACGACAATGTCCAAGTCCGTCTTGTGTATCAACACATGTTCACATCTGACACTCTATGCTGCAAAACACCAATATAACACCTCTTTACTTTCCCATACATACAACTCGCAATGGAAACAATCGAGCGCCAAGCGCGGATCGAAGCCCTCACCGAGGACATTTTTACTGACAAACAGCTCAGTGCTGAGTATGATCGGAAATTCCATGAAAACACCAGCGCCCTGACCGAGATCCAGAAGCAGATGCGTACTATAAAGCCCACCAGCCGCTTAGCCACGACCGCCGTAAACATGGGCGACTTTTTTATACAGGTGCCGACCGCAAAGGCGCATCGAATGGTTAAGGGTGCTCAGGACGAGCTGGAGGCTGCCATAAAGGACGTCCACCAGAGACTTGAGAAGAAGGTCGATTTGTTAGACCAGTTAAAGAGACAACGGTAGTTACAGACACGCGGAATATCGCAGTAATGTTTATTATTATATTGTTGAAGATACAAACTGAAGAATATAATCGAAATAAAGCTTCTGTGCCTCAGAAATACCTAAACGCGTGGCGAACAAACATAAGGAGGCTAAGGAGAGAGAC
>JANBSE010000356.1:0-11532 GCA_027578475.1 Coemansia sp. RSA 2607
TACAACAGATAACAAACTTTATATAAATGCATTTTGTTTTACATTTGCAAGTGACTTAACCAAAATATTTATTATAACTTTTTTACCAAATTTAAGCATTTACTCATTATAAATTGGGATCTTTAATAATTCATTGAATAATCAATATTTAATAAAGACATGTCAACAACCACTTCAAATGTAGCACGTGTGCACCAATGTTAAGTGAAAACAAATGAGTTTTTTTGGGTAAAGGATTCAGCCGCAATAGACAAAAGCGTAGTTTTTTACTTCATTAACTTAATATTAATATCAAATAATTTGAAGTTAGTTCTTTTATTCTACACCAAATGACAATATAAATTTACAAAAATTAAAAGTTGAGTAATGTACTTGTTGTTTTTTGCATTGCGCAAAATTAAAATAAATTTAAGCAGTAAATGTGGTCTGTGGAAAATAAAGTTTGTCAATTTAAACACTTAAAAAAATCTGAAAACTGTGTTTGCAATTGTCTTAAGTCCAGCAAGTTAAATATTTGTTTAAGCTAAGTAATATAATTCTATGACTTGGATGTTAAAAATAATTAAAAGTGAATTGAGATATTCAAATGTTTAGGTGTTGATTCCTCAAACTTTTTGCCAGCACTGTATTTTATACTGTTTTTTTAATTTTGGCTGGCGAATCAGTGAACATCTGGTCGTAGTGTATTTTTAATGCTAATCACGTTAATTTTCAGTTAATAAGATTTACTTTGTGCGCAAAATATAAGAAATATTTTATGCAAATTAGTAATTCCCATAAAAACATAAAATTATAATTTACTCAAGGAATGGGTAAAAAAAACAGAAATTTGAGTATTTTACAGCAAAAAACTCTGTTTTTTTGATGTGGCCTCGGACTCAGCACAGTCTAATGAAGGTTCACTTGTCACTTTATTTACCATTAAAAATAAAAGAATAACCCAATCACAACGTGATGTGAATGAAAACAAGGAAAATTTTTCCCTTGGTCCGCCTATAAAGGGACGCATCAGTGCACATCCAGGCCGGTTCCTCATCTTGTTTCTTTTCGGATTATTTTGTTTACTTTACCACTGAACGCGGTCACTCTCAAACTAACCAAAACTTTTTCGCTTTTCTCGCTTCTTTTTTCAAGCCTCTCCTAACCTCAATGGATAATGAATGCGCCTCTACCACTCTGTCTGCTTCCAAAGCTTTGACCTCAGGTACTCACCAGTACACCCTTGAGGAACTTTCTCGCCTGCAACGTATTGCCCGTGGTGAGAATGAGTGCAACATCAGCCCTGCGCTTGTCGCCCATTTCGACTCCTTTGTGCTCGCCTGCCATCGCACCAAGCCTGCTGAGGAATGCGCCTTTATGGGCCGCTTTGTAGGCTATGCGCACCACTTCGGGCAAGACTACTCTGTCCCTTCACTGGGCAAGGACCTCTCTGCCCTGCTTTCCAATGATGATTGCGCCTCCAACCGATCGCTCGTGCAAGTGGCCACTACTCTGGCCACTGGGGTTCGCGCTGTCGAAGCTGTCTTCAGTGCTGCTGACGAACCTTACACATGTGACCCGGCTGTTGCTAAGCAATTTTATTTTGTGCTCAATGACCTCAATGTCGTGCTTCACTGCGCATTGGGTCAGATCAGCGAGATCCACACCCAGCAACTCCTTAAGCTGGGCAACGCGGAACTTGCTGACAAGCCTGCCAACAATCTCCTGTCGCTGTAGGAGTTTGTGCAGACTGTAGACACTCAGCACACCCTGTGTAAGTGCCTGGCGGCGTCCGTCGGCAAGGGCCTTGCTGCCACCCAGCCCAACCATGGCGGTGGTAGCAAGAAAAAGAACAAGCATGGCAATCGCGGTGGTGGCAACAAACAGCCAGCCATGTCGACCAGTGATAACCAGCAGGAAGCCAGCGCCCCGTGAGAGGCAGCGGCTCCTGCCCAACCTGCCCCTAGCAGCAGCCAAGGCCAAGGTCGCACAGGTGGCTCCAGCAACACGCAGGGCCAGCAGGGTCAACAGCACAACCCAAATGCACGGAGCCGTCCAGCCAACACTCAGTAGGCAGGCAGCTTTCCCACTTTACCTCTGCCTGGCGGTGCATCGGTGCATCAACAGTGACTCGCAACGTCATCTCTTCCGGGTTTCGCATGCCACTTACGCGATCGGTGCCCGATCGCCCACCCCCTGCCCGGACACATTCTCCTGAGGACTCGGCTCTTATCACAGCCGAGGTGGCCAGTCTCTTTGCCAAGGGCACCATAGAGCCTGTGCCTGGCTCTGCGCACTTGTCGGGTTTCTACTCATCCTTGTTCACAGTCTTGAAGAAGGGTGGCATGTGCCGCCCTGTCCTCAACCTTTGCAACTTGAACAAATACTTACCGAAGCAGCGGTTCCGCATGGAGGGGCTACCTACCATCTTCTCCATGATGCGCCGCATGGACTGGATGATGTCCATCGACCTGTTGGACGCTTGTCTTCACATCCCTGTCTGCTCATCCTCGCGCTCTCTGCTTCGCTTTTCCTGGGCCGGTGCGGACTACCAGTTCACTGCCCTGCCTTTTGGTCTCTTGCTGTCCCCTCTCGTGTTCACGAAAAAGATGTGAACGGTGATTACTTACCTCCATCGGAAGGGGACTCGCGTATCGGCTTACATGGACAACCTTATCGTCATGGCACCATCGCGCAAACAAGCCAAACAGCACACTCGTCAGGTCATCTGGGTCCTCAAGGGCTGTGGCTGCATGTGGAACCAGCACAAATCTGCGCTTGCTACAACCCAGTCTTTGACACACCTTGGCTTCAACATTCAATCATGTACGCTCACGGCTCATCTGCCGGCAGCCAAATGCCACAACTTACAGCACCAGGCTCAGCTGCTGTTCCGCTCTCCTTGGACTACATGCAAGACATTCACTCGCTTCCTGGGCCACACCACAGCAGCAGCCCCAGCGATCTTTCCCGCCCGACTGCACATGCATGTGCTTCTCCATTCGCTGCTCTCAGTTGGTCACCAGCCATAATCCCATCGCTTCCGCCTTTCGGAGGAGGTGTGTCAGGAACTGGACTGGTGGCATGCACACCTGCGATTCTGGGATGGCTGGTGCTTCCTACTGCCAACACCGACACAGGAAGTCTACGTGGACACTTCTTCGGAGAGCTGGGGAATCGTAACTCCTACAGCCACGCTGAGCGGTCTCTGGGATCATCGGGACCGCTTGCAACATATCATCTGGCAGGAGCTAGCAACTATAGGCCGGGTCCTGCAGCTGCCTACCTGGCGCGGCCGGGCAGTGAATATCCTCTCTGACAACACCACCACCATCGCCTACATCAGACGCCAGGGCAGCACACTTTCCGAATCGCTGAGCCGACTGGCGGAGAGCATCTGGCACTCCTGCCTGGTCGACGGGATAACACCTGTTATGACATATGTCCCTACAGCAGTCAACTCGGCAGATGACCCCTCCCGAGCAATGGTCTTGCAGCGAAAACGGGCCTTGTCCGCCGAGATGACTGCAACGATCGATGCGGCTACCAGCCCAAACTGACCCACACTGGATGCGGCTAGACTGGCTTCTCGTCACTCCCTGCTGCGCCTCTGCGACTGATGGTCGGGCAAGGGACTCATCCTGGTCATTCCGCCTTGGAATTTGGTCCCGCGCCTGCTGCAGAAAGTCCTGCGCAAGTGCTTATCGAGCATCACCATAGTAGCTCCGCTATGGTCGAGTGCGAGCTGGTACCCAACAATCAGGGGACTGGCGCTTTGTGATCCGATTCCGATCCCGAGTGAAGTGATTCTTCCGCTAGCTGGCGCAAATCACCTGCTCAGTCGGAACCCGCAATGGAGCTTCTGTGCATGGCATATCAGCGTGCAGAGTACCAGGAAGTGGGCCTGGAACCGGCGGCGATAGAGCAGATACTCTTGCCCAATGCGCAAACGTCGCGCAACCACTCATATGGCAGCATATAGCATCACTTCTCTGACTGGTGTGCCCTTATTGACATTGAGCCAGCCGAGGCTACAGCGCCGGCCATTGTAAATTTCCTCGCAACCAATTGCATAGCTCACGGCTGGTCAGTTAACACAGTGCTCCAGTACTGCTCTGGGATACTGGATTTGCTCACTACAGAGGCGCGCACGACGGCGCAAGCACATGCAGGGTATAAAGACTATATTAATAGTATACTGCATGATGCTGTTATTGTTCTTGAACGTGGACAGGTTGACATTAAACTGGTCCTGGACGCTTTCCCCACGACGCCTGCCACAGAGCTTACTGATATGCTCCTCGCACACTGTGTCTGCTGGCTCCAGGGTACGCTGGGCTTGATGCGCCCGGCCGACATCCAGTGCATTGCCGCTGATCTCATCTGGTTCGAGAAAGACTGGGTATTAATCTCAATCGTGGGACTGATGGAGTGACAGGCCGGTCGGCCTATTGAACAGCCAGTGTACATCGCCAGACACGACGACGAGGCTATCTGCCCTGTGCGCACTCTTAAAATATACTTCGAGCGCATCGTCGCTGACCATCTAGACGTCATGGTGGCCCATCCATCCTTACCCAGTCTCCGTTTTGTGCCCTTGCTGCTTCACGCACATAATCTCAGCAAGGCACTCGGCAGCGACAGAATCTCCAACCACATTCAGAAGATCATGGCACTAGCCTCGAATCCCTCCGGGGCATATGCAAGTGCCCATTCTGTAGGTGCCGACTTGGCAGTTAACAATGGTGTTCCGCTGGAGGCTGCCATGGATGATGCCAATTGGGCATCCCCCACGATTTTTAATACTTACTATCACTGCACACGGATCGCTCAGGTGCAGATAACTGTGGCTACTCTGGGCCCCTCTGGTACAGCTTCATTAGACTGTGCCCAGTCCGAGGCCACTGATTTGGCTGACCGACGTTAGGAAGGTCTGCCTTCAGTGGCCGAGGACTCAGCACAGGGCCCACCCTGTCTCTCGCCCATGATCCTACATTTTCTCGGTGAGGAACCGGCCTGGATGCGCACTGACACATCCCTTTATAAACAGTCCAAGGGAAAATTTTTTATTGTTTTCATTCACATCACGTTGTGATTGGGTAATTCTTTTATTTTTACCAGTAAATAAAGTGACAAGTGAACCTTCATTAGACTGTGCCAAGTCCTCGGCCACTGAAGGCAGACCTTCCTAACGTCGGTCAGCCAAATCAAAAACAGCTTTTCAAAATGATTACTGCTAATAAAATGGCACTTTTGCCCCCTGCCTCACCCCCCTTCACAAAGGCTGTGATCTTGATCACGGTTTTTGCTTGAGATGGGCGAACTGAGCAAGTTGGTGAAGCTGGATACTCATCCAGCTCAATCAAAAATGAGAAAGTCTATTTAGTGTAAAAATAATACAATCTAGTGTAAAAATTCTGCCCACTCATTGGTCTATCAAGATATCAGATGATTAACCCTAACTTTCTTGATTGCTAGTACATTTAGTGCACCAATGATTGATGGCTGTTTCACACATATCAACATCTGCCTCTTTCCTCACTTCAATTTTAATAATTCCTTATGATTATATATTAAGCTATTTTAACACAATTTATTACTTCATATATTCTCAATTAAATGGTCAAGTTTTTATAATACAGACAGACTTTTAGCAACTGCAAGTAGAAAACCATTTTTAAAAACATTTGATTCTCTGCGCTAAACAAACATTAAGTACCTTTCAAACCTTTTCTAACGCCAAACAGCACAGTACCCTTCTAACCCCTTGGCAGGTTGACACTGAAAATAGTACTCTTATATTTTTAATATATTATCTTAGTGTATTATTTCATTCCATTTTAAATAAAGTATAACTGTTTGATCAAAAATAAAAGTCACTAGTGTCAGCAAAAAAGTCTCATTGATATAATAACCATATTGCCACAAGGGCCAGTAAAATCGAATGGGATAGAATGGTGTTGTGCTTGCCGACATGTGGCACAATCACAGCAACACTCTTACTGTTGCCACTAAATTATATGATCGAATAAATACACTTGTTGCCAGCTGTATATTTCTTGGGGTTAGATGAGTGCTGTGCTTCCTAACAAATAGTGAGGTAAGAAAGATGCTCCATTTACTGATTAATGGAGGGGTTAGAAGAACGCTGAGCTTACTAGGGGTTAGAAAGGATTAGAGTGGGGCCACACTTGTCAAAAAGCATTGCAATTTGTAAGTACTTCAGCTTTAAGACCACATATTTGGTGGTGGAAGCGTGACAGAAATTCAGCGAATCGACAAATGCAACTTTGAATTTACTTGAAAAAACAATAAACTTGTCAATAGCGAATATTAAAGGATACAAAAATAACCCCTAAAAAACAAAGAGTAAAAAGAGTGTGGCATAAGTGCGAGTAATCTTTTTATTATACTTATCTGCTCAAAGTACCTAAACAATCAAAACAGTTAAAGGATATCACCTGATTTTGATAGACCAATTAGAAAACAGAAATTTTACATCAGATTGTATTATTTTTACACTAAATAGACTTTCTCATTTTTGATTGAGCTGGATGAGTATCCAGCTTCACCAACTTGCTCAGTTCGCCCATCTCAAGCAAAAACCGTGATCAAGATCACAGCTTTTGTGAAGGGGTGTGAGGCAGGGGGGGCAAAAGTGCCATTTTATTAGCAGTAATCATTTTGAAAAGCTGTTTTATAAAAAAAAACAGGTTTTTGCTGTAAAAATACCCAAATTGCTGTTTTTTTACCTATTTTCTTTACATAATTTTACAAAAGAAAATGAAAACAATTTTGTTTATATGAATACACTTTATAAAAAAAAATTTCTTAAAATAATTATTGTAACAGAAGAAACATTTTATAAACGATAAAATACAAACAATTTTAAAAAGATAATACAAACATCTTAAAAAATTTTGATATTACTAAAAAACATATTTTCAGCAAAAAAAAAAAATTTATATTAAAAATGTTTTGAACAAATGAAAATGTTTTGTTTTGCACAAAATAAATTTCAAAGATTAATTTATATAAAAAAACATTTTTTTTACATAAAAATCAGAAAATCATTAAAAATTATTTTAAAACTATATATAAAGGTCACACTTAAAAAATATTTAATTAAAAGAAACAATAAATTTTTTGAAAGCATTGTTATAATGATTTTAAAATTGTTTTGTATAATAACAAATGTAATAAAAAAGTATCAACGGGTTTATACAACAATCACTACATGAAATATTTGTGTGTATAATTTATTTTTGTCAGTTAAAAAAGTATCAATAGTTTCTTATAAAAACTTGTAAATAATACAATCTATAAAATTATTGTTTTTTATTTTTAAGATTTCCTTACTTTCAATTTTTTTTAAATATCTTGCAAAAAATCCTGTTTTTGTCTTTTATAATTATGGATTGGTTTGAAAAATTGGAAAAAAGTTTAGAAAATTATTCATCCATATTTGATATTGAAGCAAATAGCTATTATTTTAGTACATTTGTTTTAGCAAGTCATATTGATTATAATTTTGTTAACGCATATGAAATTAATCTTGAGTATTGGGAAAAAGATACAGACAACATATATGATGATAACACAATTAAAATTATAAACACCAATTTTTTACATGATGTTAATAAAAATTATAATAAAATGCACAATCAACTTTCAAAAATATGGGACCTAGGGTATAAATGTAGTCTTTATATGGATTATCTTATTAAAACAGGTAAAGTTTTTATTCAAACATTTGAAGGAAATTTTGATTTTGATAAAGAAACTGAATATTATAGAAAGTACTTAAAAGAGATTGAAACAAATAATTATAAGTTAATTTATAACCTGATTGATTACATTAATACAGTAATTTTTCCCAACCCTTCAGACACTGACTGGAAAGCTTATCGCACTTTAACTGCATATTGTTTTCAAGTTAAACTTCATCACTTCAATGAAATTATGCCTCAAATATATTCTTGTTATAGGAATCATAAACGCCAATCAACAAAATATTTAATATCTAAACATGGAGACAGAATTTAAAAAATAATGTAACATGGCAAAGAAAAACCTATATATATGCCAAGGTTTTGGCTGACTGGTTTCTATATATATATAAAGTGGCAAAAAAAAGTGTATCAATGATTTTTATGTTTGACTTTGAATAGTACTATCTCCCTATGTATGCAAGATAAAACAAGGGAGTGGGTAAAAAACAGCAATTTGAGTATTTTTACAGCAAAAAAACCAGTTTTGTTGAAAAACAGGTTTTCAAAATGAGCACCGCAAAAATAATTGCACTTTCGCCCCCTGCCTCACACCCCTTCACAAAAGCTGTGATCTTGCTCACTGTTTTTACTTGAGATGGGTGAACCGAGTGAGTTGGTGGAGCTGGATACTCATCCAGCTCAAGCAAAAAATCAGGTGATTACCCCTAACTTTCTTACATATATGCCGCAGCTCCTATACACAGTGGCAACAAAAAGTGTAACAATGTTTTTCACTTTAGACTTTGAAGAGTACTATCTTCATAAGTAAGCAAGTTATAACCAAGGTGCTATTTTTATATGAAAGCCCTATTGTGATAGAACATGTTGCAAATAGATTAACATGTTTAACTCTATTCTATACAAAGTTATGGGCATTTGAAAATGACCTCTGCATTGATACACTTTTTTTTCCCTTTCATAAAAAATATTATTATTTGTTTCATTAATTTTTTCACCTAACAAATCTTTTAATAACATAAACAAATTAACTTATTTACATAACTTGCTTGTAACTTGACATTTTTTAATACTTTTTGATTTTTTGTACCTGTCATAAAAATAATTAGCAATATTACTAAAAACAGTTCCTTTCAGCTTGTCAGGAGTGACAATAGCATCAGAAAAATTGTTGAAAAACATGTAAAAAAACGTTGCTACAGTGCAGTTTATTGTTACTAGACTACATGCAAGGTATTGTATTGAAAAATCTGGCAATCACTCAGAGCTAACCTAGTTAGACTGGCTTTGGTGTGATCACCTATATATATGCCAGGCACCCCCAAAAGTGGAACTAATGGATAGCGACTGCAATACTTTACCAATTTTCCCCAAACGTAGCACACGTATAGTTTATGTAAATTTATTAGGGGCTTTTTAATAAAAAGTTATTCTATGCATTACTTCCTGAGAAATTAAGAAAAGTAATTATACCAGCTTAATACGATTTTTACCAGCTTAAAAGTTAACATGGAACTGACCGTTGCCAAGTTCAATTCTTGACCGATTTGGACGGGACTAAGTTTGTAGGATAGGTAGCTCTAAAAAACTTTTGGCAATTGTTGGTTCCAAGTTGCTTACAAGTAGGATTTTGCACAGTAGTTTATTAAAGATTTTAGAAGATTTTGTTAAAAATAAGTATGGAACTGATGCCGTGCAGTGTCAGTTCTTGACCATATAAGCCCAAACTTGGCACAATGGTGAATAATGGTACAAAACTCTTGACAACTAATTTTGAGCTGGATCGGTTGAGTGGCTGCTAAGTTATTTAAAGAAATTGACAGCCATCGGTGTGTTTTGGCTGGGGGGCAGCAATCAGGCATAATTTTCAATCATGTGATTTTTAGGCCAACCCTCCATCTCGAGCCTTGCTATATATATGCCAGGCACCCCCAAAATTGGTTTTGTCCACTTATGTCTGCAATACTTTACCAATTTTCCCCTCTCTTGGCACACGTGTACAAGACCCTCACTATATATGACTGTAACCCTACATATATGCCGCGACCCCTGAAATTGAGTGCTGTCCAAAAAAATCGTCATTTCTTAACCAATTTTCTCCAAATGTGTATTTTTGAATAGAGAATTTTTTTCATTAGGGCATGTGTAAGGAATAAGAAATTGCTTGTCTAGGGACTGGGCTATTTACAATATAAGTTTTCCCTGCTTAAATCGCGAATTGCCTGCTTAAAAAAAAGTTCAGTGCTGTCCAAATTTTTCGTCAATTCGTAACCAATTTTGACTTTTAATACTTCGTTGGAAAGCTATTCAAAATTCATTAGGGCGCATGTAGCCGTTTTTAGTTACATTTATTTTCGAAGACACAATCAAGAGTCAAAGAAAAAAGTGAAAAAGTGGCATTTTTTTGTCAGTGCAGTGCTATTTTTTCGTCATTTCTTAACCGTTTTTGTTCAAATTTAAATCATGTGTAGTTGGTCAAAAATAATTAGGGTGCATGTAGCTGTTTTGCAATATCTTTTCAGGGGACAGAGAAAAAAGCGAAAAAGTAGTCGCCGGTCCCATCTGAGGGGGGAGACCGGAGATCATGTGATGTCACATGATTTTTCTGATTATGCAGAGAGAGAAAAGACACGCGCACACTTTATTTCACTCTCACTGCCTTTCTTTTGTTAGTACTTTTTCTGTTTTGCTTTCTTTTTTATTATATACATTCAATTTCTAAATATTCTACACACAGCACACAGCGACTAAAGGCTTGATACAGTCTATTTTGCAAGTATTACTGGCACTGTTCATGTGAACACATGCTTCGAATTATCTTATGCAAATTAATGTTCTCTTATTCCAACTTCACTGCTAATTCGACTATTACTTTTCTCTTTTTCGCGGCGAGCTCCGCTTTACCGGTACTTGTAGGGACACTAGCTCCAATACGTTAGCGCACTACCCCGGGTTGGCGGGTAGACCCTGCGCGCACATTCAGTTACCAACTGTTCGGTACATCAGCGGAAATCGGAACATGCGCGCACATTCGCACATAGACAATGACTTACCCCAGACTTGGCCCAGCTGTGCGGTGCAGCGGCTGGATATTATTGTGTTTGCAAAGATCAAACAACGGCAGTCACAGCTTAGTCACCATCTCCAAATGCCCGGTAAATGCGCGCAATTCGGCGGAAATTCGCACAATGTATGTGCCTTGCCCCGGACTTGGCCGGCTGTGCGGTACAGCGGCTTGATACCGGAGCATTGGCGTATTACCCCGGACGACGGCAGACTCTGAGTAGACCCTGTCTCCGAATGCCCGGTAAATGCGCGCACATTGGAACAAATTCGCACATAATGTCAGCGAATTGACCCGGCTGTGCGGAGTAGCGGCTTGATACCGGAGCGTTGGAACAGATCGAACATCAGTACAATTGCATTGAACATACCCCGGAGTAGATGCGATAGTACGGAGTAGCAGCTAGAAACCAGAGCATCGGTACTCAGACAATGGCGGAATATAGCGACCATATGTTCAGTGGGCAGGTACAATAGCATGACGCGTATACGCTGGCGCTGAGTCAGCGGTTGTGAGGTAAGTTCAGCGTATATTGGAACAATGGCGCACAATGTTATCGCACTACCCCGGGTGGCCGGTAGATTGCAACACCGGAGCACTGGCGATGCAGCAGATGGAGTAAGTATGAACAACGCGCATGAGGCACCGGGGAAACGGAGTACCAGGCATATGGCTACACGATGCGTACGCTGAGTCATGCTCACTGAACGACGCGTTGGCTGAGTAATGCTGGGTACACGGAGCGTTTTATGTATACGT
>JANBSE010000357.1:0-11530 GCA_027578475.1 Coemansia sp. RSA 2607
ATTGAGCACGAGTCGGAGCGCTTGTCTCCGTACTACAAAAAGCGCATCTATGCGCCCCAGCAACTGCCGCATGAGTCTCTGCTCGACTCCCTGGCCACAGTAGCGACCGCTGAGATTTCTCTGTCTACAAAGCGTCAGGCGATTCGCAGTACTGCAAACAACAGTGTTATCGTAAGCAGCAATGGTAGTGCTGGTGATATGACGCAGCGCTCTGCTTACCGTGATGAGCTAGAGCGGGAATGCGAAAGACTGCAGATGGAATCCTCACTTAGACCAGGCCGGTCTGTGATGAGCATATCCAACATTTCAAGACCAACCTCGGCTGGAACTCGATAAATAAAAAGCGCATGAGCATTTCCGCACTAGCGGAACTAAAGAGAGAGAAAAAAAAACATCAAAAAGCGTTTTAAATTTTTTATTTCTTGGCATTACTAAAAAAAATTATTTACTCCTATTTTACACTTGTCTCTTAAAATTACAATGCAGTTTTGAATAGCAAATAGGAATGCTCATTTTTGTCTCGTGTGAACCGTGAGGCGTAACCCGTTCCATTTCTACGCAAGCAGTAGCCGCTCATTCTGCTCGATTTCACTTTGCAAAAACCGGAGTCGGGTGATCAGGGCGATTGGATTGACACCGGCGCACATCTGAGTGGAGCTGCGATCGCCTGGCGTTTTCGAGATAATCCCGTCATACGTCTGTTTGGTAGATCTGTCAAATTTTACCTCTTCTTCGTCCTTTTCGCCCGTCTTGCGCTTTAGTGATTGGATGCTTCCAGGCTTGCCGTCATCGATTTTGCCAATATGTAGCGCAGCGAGTTTCTCAGGCATGACCAGCATCCGACGCATGTCAGATGTGTGTGGGCGAGTGATGGGCACTTCACTAGTAGGCGTGCGCTGATCACTGTCATCGTTGGTCACGCTTTTGTCAATGTAACGTGACCAGTAGCTGTCCCGCGAAGATGGGCACTCTGACGCTTGGCTCAAATGCTGCGGTTGTCTGTACTGCATCAGCGATGGGGCAGCAACGCTTGCCTTGCTGATGACGTCCGTACGATGGTCAAATGTGGGTACAGTGGCTTGCGAGGCATACTCCACGCCATCGTCGTCGTACTGATCCCAATAGGCGCTTTCGCTAGCATCCATGTAGTACGCCATGTCCAAAATACAAAAAAATAGTGTAGTGGTATGTAAAAGTTTCAAAAAACAGTAAAGTAAGCGACTTTAAAAAATAAAGGGTGGGAATTGTTCTTAAAAATTGAAAATGAAGAAGTGCGAAGAAAGAAAAAAGACACCTCCAAGTCTCAGCCCTCACATCCTTTAAACTTTTATATGGACATTCTCCGGGGAGGCTTGTCTCGGAACAGCTATTTTAAAGTGCGCAATGCCTATTGTTCCGCTCGGGCCACGCAAATCATTTACGCACTTATAGATAAGAGGCACGCGCGTGACCGGACAATTAGCTGATAAGAGGAAACAGATATCTGTCATTTGTCAACCTCTGCTGCGGACGTAACAGCATAATGTTAGGCTGGAATAAAAAATCCAGCGCTTAGAAATTCAACGGATTACCGCAGCTTGGTGAAGTAAAGATATGTCATATTTGTCTGAATGTAAAATGGACTTGGCAACAGCCACCAATGTTGCCATTTAGAGCATGCTTACAAAAATACACGTAAGCGGTGAGCAGTGGACAGTAAATGGTTTAATAACCGAAAATATGCAGCTATTTTTCACTTGTCTTGCTTGAATACCGTCTTGCTGAGCTTTAGGACCAAGAATCAACAGTACTTCCGTAACTACTACTGTTGGATCACAAAGCCCCGGATCATGGAATCAGATGGCTGTTGGATTGTCAATCGATGACTCTGAAATTCAAATTTGGGTCAGGTGACCCCCCTGACAGCCATTCTATGCTTAAATCGCCAGCAGTCAACATTGTGCCCTTTGTCTTTTGCTAGCCGCACTTTAGTTTATTTTCCCACTTGTTACACCCTGTTTTATAACCTGAGAAAGGATATCCCACTGTATGGCAGAGAACGACTCTCGACCCGAGACAGCCACCTCGATAAAGCTCCCACTCAATGCACGCCGAGCAAAACCAGAACCAGTAGCTATATCGCCGCAGCGTCGACAGCCTAGGGACAGTTATGCGCATAGCATGAATACACCGTCAACCAGTGCTGGGCGACCAGCGAGCACACGAAATAATATTAGCAGCAGCTTTGCTCGCGCAACCAGTCTTTTATCCCAGCCCAGCGACTTTGCACATTTATCGACTTCGCCTGTCGGGCAGTCGTATCTTGAGCGCCAGAAGCAGATAGAGAGAAATTCTTTTGGCGGGAAAGATGCGGGGCGCAGTGGCGACAGCGACTCGATGTCGTCGTCACTCAGGAGACAGGCCGCGTGGGCATTAGAGCGTGCAGAGGTAGCACGCAGAGTCAAGCGGCATCTCGTCACTCGACCTACAAGCAGCCCATTCCCCAACGTTCCGTCAGATGACGGCGGATATATTGGCGACACTAACGAAGATGAAGATGAAGACTACGAAGCAAAGGCACTGATGGTAGGCCAAGTTCAGCATTCACCACTCTTACAACCAAAGCTGGGTTTAAAGCAGACAACAGATAGCGAAGAGGTTGCAGATCCATTTAAGCTTCAGTCAGGCGACACAACGCATCAGATATACCGTTGGCTAGACAAAAACTCAGCCGCGCCGACTGCGTCACCACCGCTTGCATCTGCATCTGGCTCGGTCTTTGGAGGAGATGCACCATCGCCACATGGCAACAATGGTCGGCGTGACTCGGGCGCCCGGCACGTGCCGCGCCGCAGGTCATTCTCAGCATGGGACTCGGACCCCGAGTGGGATTTGCCATATCGTTCAGTCGAGCTAAATGTTCCTGGAGGTTTCCGCCGTCAGTTTGTGCGCGAGCGCGCTGAGCGCCAGGGCCGTGCACCGCCTGGATTTATTGCAGAGACTTTTGTCGACTTTATTGCACTGTACGGCCACTTTGCAGGTGGGAACTATTTGAGCGAGGAGGACGAGGAGTATTTTGACTATATGCATGGTCTTGTCGACGGTGGGGCTGCAACAGAAGGGTCGATGGATGCGTCGTCCGCTGTTGTTGTTGATGAACGCACTCCACTGCGTCGTGTACAGAGTGGTCTTCATGCGTCATCGTCAAATCGTAAGGCATTCCTTCTGATTATCAAAGCGTTTGTTGGAACAGGCGTGCTGGTTCTGCCGCGCGCATTCTACAACGGTGGTCTGCTGACATCCTGCCTGCTTATGTTTGCAGTTGCCTGGTATGCCTGGCACTGCATCCTTCTCTTGGCCGAGGTGTATCTTCAAATTGGTGGAGGCAGCTACAGTGACATTGGTTTGCGCCTCTATGGACGCTGGATGCAGTATGCAGTTACAAGCTCGATCGTTCTGGCACAGCTCGGCGGATGCTGTGCGTACACGATATTCGTTGCTCAAAACTGGCGCAACGTATTCAACACGCTCAGCGGCTGTCATCTACAGCTCCCGATGCAGTTCTGGGTGCTTGTGCAGATGCTGGTGTTTATCCCGCTTGCTTTAATCCGGCAAATCAGATACTTTGCACCGGTCGCGCTGGTTGCCAACGTGCTTATTATTGCCAGTCTGGGCTATCTGCTTGGCTTTGATCTGTGGGCAATCGTCTCGAATGGTCCAGCGCCGATTGTCAACTACAACCCAGAGCGCTTCCCCCTGCTGGTTGGGACTGCAGTCTACTCGTTTGAGGGTGTTACTCTTGTGATACCTATACTTGACAGCCTAAAGGAGAAACGCGAGTTCCCCCGAGTGCTGACGCTGGCAATTATGCTTTGCCTAGGACTATTTTTGTGCGTTGGATCGCTCTCCTACTCGACGTTTGGCGAGAGCGTCGAGGCCGTTGTATTGCTTAACCTGCCCAATGAGTCATCGTGGACTATTCTTGTTCAGCTGCTTTATTCGATTGCGATTCTATTCTCAATGCCTTTGCAGCTTTTCCCTGCTGTCAAGATCATGGAGGCCATGATGTTCACACGATCGGGTCGCGAGCACAAGGTGGTCAAGTGGCAGAAAAACATCTTCCGCACATCTATGGCCATGTTTGTAGCACTGATAGCAATCTTTGGAGCTAACCAGCTTGATAACGTTGTTTCTCTCGTTGGGTCGTTCTGCCTTGTGCCGCTAAGCTTTATATACCCGGCCAGCATGCATCTTAAGCAGGTTGCTCGGACCCCTTGGGTACGCTTCAAGGACTTGGTTCTGATTATTGTTGGCGTCGTTGCCATGGTGTATGTCACATACATTTCGATTTCGACCTGGGGAACTTCAGATCCTCCTATTGACGTCTGCGCATCTAGTCCGTAATTACACACATATATTGATAGAATCTTTCAGTTAATCTGTTATTACATTACCAATAAAACTTTGTTACTTATCTAAAACAAGTGACATTTAGTGTATATTACCTCTTCAAATAAATCTGTTGACACGACTATGCTTGTACGTAAAACCGATAAACGCAGCCGGATCAATTTCTGGTGCTGACTGATTCTGTGCTGTCAGGTTATCAAGGTCTCGCCACTTGTTGTTGACGTCTTTGTATACAGCCATCGATGAAGGGTCATCAAAGTTGTCAAAGTGCGTGTTATCGGCATCAGATTGAAGTGCTGGTACAAACGGCGGTATCTGGGTCTCGCGAAGATGAAGCAGATCCATGCCGCGGAAGTATGAGTGCTTGGAGATCTCAGGCAGCGAGCAAAGACGAATGTCGCGGTGGCATACAAGCGAAGCGACCAAGTCCCACGCCTCGGGCGTCAGATTGTCCTCAGCCTCCTTGGAACCAAAGTCGGGGCGCTCAAGCACCTCTTCCCAGTGGTAGACGTTACGCCAGACATCATCGGCGGTAGGGCCGGTAAATGGCGAGTAGCTAGCGTAAAACTCGTATAGTATGCACCCGAGGGACCAAAAATCAACGCGGAAGTCATAGCCCAGGTGTGCATCAGCCAGAGGATCGTTTGACAAGTCGCTGTAGCAGCCGGTTGATCCATGATCTTCCCCGCCATGCCCAATGTCGCCGTTACCACTGCTACTGCTGCTGCAATTCCCACCCGACTTGGGGACCTTATGTCTGTCCATGGCGAGTGACGTGTACAGAATCTCAGGCGCCATGTAGTCAGGCGAGCCAACAATAGAAAAGGCACGTGATGCCTGTTCGGCCAAACGCGATGCTGCATACTTGGACATGCTCCGCTTGTCGCTCGACGACTGGTAAATGAATTCCTTGTCCTTAACCTTGTCCAGCTTTTTGCGCATGGCCAGCAGCGTAGGTCGACTCAGATGGCCGTGCGAAAGCCCAAAGTCGGTTAGCTTGACGTGTCCCGTAGCATCAACCAAAAAGTTTTCCGGTTTTAAATCGCGATGAAAGTAACCAAACGAGTGCAGTGCAGAGACAGCGACGATAGCCTCAGCTATGTAGAAGCGCGCAACTGGATGTCTAAAAAGCTCGTTTTGTATCAGAAGCGTACGGATGTCGCCTCCAGGAACAAACTCCATAGCTAGATACAGATGGCGTGGGTCTTGGAACGAGTAGAGAAGTTTGACAAGCCAAGGAGACCGCGATGTGCGCAAAATGTCGCGCTCAGTCAAGATATGCTGTACCTCATTTAACCGAATAAGAAGCTGCTTTTCCATCTTTTTCAAGGCGCAGACCTCGCCAGTATCTCGCTTGCGTGCTAGGAAAACCTGCCCAAAGCCACCTTGTCCAATTTGTGCCAGTATCGAGAACTCATGCTCGCGCGTACGATTACGTCGCCGACGCAATATGTTTGTCTCGTTAAGCTGATGGTTTCGCCACGACTGCTGCACCTCTTGTGCGGATACCTGTACACTCCGCATGGCCGTCTTAAAGCTGTCAAGTCGGAGTCTTCGGTTTGCAATATATGTCAGGTGATCCACATAGTACTCGAGAAAGTACACCTGCGCTGCCTCTACTTTGCGCCGGATTGCTGGGTCAATCGCGTTCAGGAATGCACTACGGCGACTGAGCGAGCTCGCACGCGCTCCACCCGCTTCCATGCTGTCACTATTGCTGCCCATCCCCAGACTCATGCTCGAGCTCACTGCCCCGGTGCTCATGCTCATGTTGATATCGCTCCTTCTGCTACTGACCTCGTCGTCGCCGGTATCATTTCCAAAATCTTCGTCATAGTAATCCGAGCTTACTTGACGGTTAGGTCTGTCATTCATGCGGTTCTCGCGGTCTGGCCAGCCCTGGTTGTCCTGCTGGTACTGTTGTTGGTACTCTGTGTTTAGGTTCTCCTGAAATGACTGCTGTCGGCGAATAAGTGCTGGACCTAGCACGTTGCTGAGAGATGCGCTGCGACCGACGTTTTCAAATGTATGCATCATTCCGTTTGCTTCAGCGTAGGTAAGCCATGGCTGGTCATTATCTGTGTTAGTCCTTGGTCGTGCGTCCATGCTTCCGCGTTCAGCCATTGTCTATTCATATATATCTATATGTAGGCTTTTCTGTTGAAGCTATAAGTAGTAGTGTGGTATTCCCTAATTTTCTATGGTATGGAGTCAATGATATGGTGCCCAAAGTTGGGGTGTCTAAAGTTGACAAGTCGTAGAGTAGTATAATAGAGTGGAATACAGAGAGAGAAGCGCAGAGTAATGGCGAAGGAGAGAGAAAGAGAGACGCCTTGCACACTGCGAGTTCCCCAAAACGCACAGCACGCCAACAGATTTGCATCCATCGATGACGGTATGGAAATACCGGTGCACGAAATGTGGGGCCTTGCAGATATGTGCCCCGGCGTGTGTCATACCCAACCCCATGCGCGCGTGAGAAGCAGCAGCAGTGTGAACAGCCCTGCCTAGCTTTTTTTTTGGATGCCCGCTGCTGATCATGATTTGATCGCAACAATAGTTGGCAGCTTGGCTTTGTTTGCAATTAGCGGTGGCAGCCAATTGTTGACGTGCAAACTTGGCTGCGAGTTGTGTGTGTTGGCTGGTTAAACTTTCTTTACTCTCGACAGTTCCAAATTTGTTTATTTATTCTATAAACTCTAAACATAAACCTCGAGGACAGGGCCTTTTCTGTTTCTACTGCACACATTTCCTAAAAGAGAGAGCAAATTCTGGTTTGAGTACACTTTGCCATTCTTCCAGCTAAAGCACGGCATTTATTTTATTTTCATTTATTGTTTATTCGCATCGACTTGTCAACTAGCGCGCAATCCCTGTAATACACTTGAGGAAGCGTTCTTAAAAAAAACCTGAGCAATGGCTGACGAAGAGGACTATTCGTCTCTTCCACTTGACCAGCGTCTAGCACACAAGGTAAATAGATGGATTTGATCTCTATTATTTCACGGGTTCCGTATGGTATAGTGTCTTCAATGTGCTCAATAGTAGCTGTGCTCCGACATTTGATCTGTTTATTACATCTATAGGTCTGGAAGGTACGCGTAGGCGCATACGGAGACCTCTCAAAGCTTCTGAAACAGCTGGATCCGGACAGTGATGCTGGGCAGTTTAACCAATATGAGAGCTATCTACCAAAGATGGTACTAGACACCAACATGGCAGCACAAGAAGCAGGTATTGCTACAGTTATTACATTTGTCGAGAATGCGCCAAACCCAGTACGTCGTCGCGAGGAAATTGTTAGCGGTATCGTTTCAAAGTGTCTGGCAGCTACCAAGGCTGGAACACGCACTCAGAGCGTTGAGCTTTTGCTAGTCCTTTGTGAGGTCGATACGCCCGGCCCAGTTGTGACGGGCGTCATTGAAGGGTTTGATGCCAAGCAACCAAAGGCAGTTGCGGCTGCGGTCACTGCCATAAAGGATATTGTTCATGCCTTTGGAGTAAAGTTTCTGGCACTCAAGCCTCTTCTCAAGGCGCTGGCAAAGCCGTTTGCACACAAAGATAATGCTGTACGTACAGAAGCACAACATCTGGCCGTCGAGCTGTACCGGTGGATGGGGCAGGCAATTATGCCATCACTGCAGGATTTGCCACCAGTGCTTCTCAAAGAGCTAGAGTCACAGTTTTCGACGGTTGCGGGCGGTCCTGTACCCAAGCAGCAGCGGTTATTGCGTTCACAGCAGGAGGCTGAGGTACCAGCAGAGACAACAGAGGGTGGAGCTGGGGCAGCCGGTCACGATTCAGATAACGCCGCCGAAGAAGAAGCAGGTGCGCCTGCAGGTATGGATCCCTGGGAGTTGGCCGATCCAGTCGATATAACAAAGAAGCTCCCAGATGACTATCATACGTTTGTGGTCTCTTCTAAATGGAAGGAGCGCAAAGAAGTTATTGAGCACTTGCATAGTGCCCTCAAAAAGAGCATTCGGCTGCAAATGAGCCCCGGAACAGGCGACATAATCCAGGAGATGGCAAAAAAGATTGGTGATATTAATATCATTGTAGCCACCCTTGCAATACAGTGCCTTGGTCTGTTGGCATCCGGGCTGCGGCAGTCGTTTTCGCCCTATGTCCAGAGCACGCTACCAGCGCTGGTCGAAAAGTCGAAGGAACGCAAACAGACTGTTATCGATGCCATCCGCGAAACCGAAGATGCATGTTTCCAGGCAGCTGGATGTGATTTGGCCGCATTTAGCGACCACTATTTTACAGGAGCTAGTCACAAGAATCCGCAGACGCGTGCAGAGTCCAATCATATGCTTCGACGGTGTCTGGCAGCAATGCCAACACGACCGAGCAAAACAGATGTAAAGCGGTACGCAGATCAGCTTAAAACGGGTCTTGATGACGGCGATTCAGGAGTGCGCGAATCAGCAGCAGAGTGTCTTGGTACACTATCCAAACTTGTTACAGCCAAAGTCCTTGATCCATTTATTGAGAGTGTTGACAAGATTAAGCTTGAAAAGGTCAACGAATACGCCTCAAAGGCAACTATCAAGGCAAAAGCGCAAGCGGCAGCCAGACCCAAGCCAGCTCCTGCTGCTGCAACGACGGGGGGTGCGGGTGGCAAGCCACGGCCGCGTCCTCGTCCGGCAGGAGCGGCGGCACCACCCTCAAAGCCAACACCTCCATCCAGTTCACCAGCAGCGGCAACCAGTGGCGATGGCGATGGCGACGAGAGCAATGGGCTGAGCGCAAATTTGCCTCCGCATATTCGCAAAAAGCTTGAGGCTTCAGCAAGAGCAGCTGCAATCAAGAAGGCACAGCGCGAGGGTCGACCGATTGATGATCTTTTGGCACCACCTTCGCCTGCTGCAAAACCAGCACCATCTCGTCCAGCTGCTTCTGCTGCCGCAGCACCCAAACGTCCTGCGGGTGCGCCTACTGCATCGGTTGCTCGGAAGCCAGCAGTTTCAGCCGCTGCGTCATCGGCTGCAAAGCCAGGCGCTAAGGGCAAGCCTGTGGCTAGCTCTAAAGAGGCTGGCGAAGCAATTAAGATGCGGTTTGCTAACGACGAGAGCCTGGACGACAAAATTGCCGCAGCTATTCCAGAGAGCATTCTAACAGCGTTTGACAGCGCCAAGTGGAAGGACCGCATGGAGGCAATGGATCAGCTCAAAGAGTATTTGGGTGAACAAGCATCCAGTGGCACAGGTGTTCATCCCGAGCTCGTAGTTCGACAGCTTGCGCGCAAGCCCGGATGGAAGGAGAGCAACTTTCAGGTCAACCAGCGCGC
This sequence comes from Coemansia sp. RSA 2607, assembly GCA_027578475.1. Taxonomy (NCBI): domain Eukaryota; kingdom Fungi; phylum Kickxellomycota; class Kickxellomycetes; order Kickxellales; family Kickxellaceae; genus Coemansia; species Coemansia sp. RSA 2607. Next base: position 9,683 of record JANBSE010000357.1, read on the forward strand.
ATTCCAGCTTATTGAATGGATGGCTACGGAAAGCAGTCTGGACTTTAACACTGGTGCCGCTGTTCTATGCGCACAGACGCTGGTTGATAAGCTGGGTGACATCAAGCTGAAAGGCCCGGCTAGCGCTGCCCTGGTGGCTATAGCACAGCGCTATACACTCCGTTTTGTCGTCGGGTTGGTTATTGAGCCTATTCGTAGCCAAAAGAGTCCAAAGGTACTGGCCGACTGTCTTTCTTGGCTGGATACGCAGATGCTAGAGTTTGGGACGAAGGGTCTAGCGCTACGGCCAGTTGTCGAGATGGTTAAGGAGGTTGGGCTTCAAAGCAGCAATGCACAGACGCGTACCAAGGCGGTGTCGTTCATGGGCACGTTACGCCGCGCTGTTGGTGCAGTTGTTATGGATCTGATGGGAGATCTTAATCCGCAGCTTCTTCAGCTCATTGAGGCAGAGTTTGAGCGGGTTGCCAACCAGCCTATGCCTGAACCCATTCATACACAGGGTGGTCTGGCTGGCGATGGCAGTGGTGCTAGTGGTTCAGGAGCCGTTGGAGCGGACGCTGGTCAGGTAGCCGGCGGTGCTGGCGATGACCCAATGGACGAGCTATTCCCTCGGCAAGATTTGAATGCGCTAATCGATCAGAGCGTTTATAAGAAGCTTAACGATAACAACTGGAAAGAGCGCAAGGCAGGACTTGATGCTATCCAGGCGGCCCTTGACGGGGCAAACCATCGAATTCTTCCCAACATTTCGGCCGATCTGTACACAGCGCTTAAGCATCGTCTGCAGGACCCAAACAAGAACCTGATTACAGTAGCTCTTGGTCTTTTGGCCGCTCTATCGACGGATAGTGGTGGCGCGCAGGTGCCAAATATTCGCATAGTGGCACTGGCGACCATGCACTGCCTTGCTGACAAAAAGCCACAGCTTCGCAATGCAGCGCTGGCGGCGATGGTAGCATGGTCGCAGGCATCATCCCTCTGTGTTGACCAGGCCATTCTTCCAGCTATACCCAACGCGCTGACCGATATTTCGCCTGAGCTGCGGTCGTCACTGCTCCAATGGACGGCAGACACGCTTGGCCCGCGGGACACAAGCGGAGCACGGCTGCCTGACCTGTCGCTGCTCATATCGCCGCTATTCACATGTCTGCAGGATCGCAACTCGGAAGTCAGAAAACAGGCCAACCGCGTTCTTAAGCTGACTGTAGTTAGCTGTGGGTTTGAAACAGTGCACGACGCATGCTCGATGCAACTTCAGGGAGCTGCCAAGGCAGCTGTTGCACCGATGATTGAGGAGTTTAGACATGCGGTTGGTGGTGATGCCGGCAACACCGGTCGTCGCCCTGGCGGTGGGACACCATCGAACAAGGCACGGCCTGGTGGACCGGCGCATGCACTTGAGCGAGTGGCGTCGCCTTCCGTTGAGCCGGTTATGACTGCTTCTGAGCTGTTGGGTCGCGCGCCATCAGTTAACCATGGGCGCCCTGGCGCTGGAGCAGTTTCGGGGTCTGCACTTGCGGGTTCTGGTGTTTCGCCGCCAGGATTTGCCGTTGCTGCGGCAGCACCGGGTGGAGCTGGTATGTTGCGCAGACCCATGGCAGTTCGTCGCCCGGCCGGTTCGGCTGGAGGTCCGGCATCAGGCGCTCGTCCGGTGCGTCCTGCAATGCGTGGACCAGGGGGAGGAGCAGGATCTTCTGAGCATAGCCGACCGGGGTCGTCAATGCGCATGGGCACGCCTACGCCTCAGTCAGCTGTTGGTCAGCTGGCGCGTATGAGCAACGAGGAGCTTGAGATGATTCCGCCGATTCTAGACTGTGATCACCGGGCTAAGGAGCAGAGGGCCAGACG
>JANBSE010000358.1:0-11527 GCA_027578475.1 Coemansia sp. RSA 2607
GCAGCGAACCTCTCTAGCCACGCATGGTGGTGTGTGGATTGCGTGGCTGGTAGGATTACATCGGTGAGCGCAAAGTATTCGTAGGCTTGGCGGATCACTAGGTGGTAGATGCGTCGGCTGGTGTGTGCGTAGTTTGTTAGGCTGCGTTGGCTGTACGTCCACGACCGGAGGTACCGCCCGATCGTCTGGATTATTGAGGAAGGTAGTTTGTCAAGCATACGCTGGTGTGAGGTTTAGAGCGTGTGTTATGATTAAGTTTTAGGTTTTAGGTTTAGGTGTGTATATAGCTTTATAGTTTTTTTCTTTACATGTGGTGTGTGGATAAGCGAGACTACGCTAGTGCTATTTCGCTGGGTTTGATCCCATGAGCTGCCTACGGTGCCTGATCGTCTGCATTTTATGGGTGCACACACACCCACAATTTTTTTCTTTGATCACTGCAATCGGTGGATTAAATAATTGTTTATTGATTAATAGATGAATATGAAAAAGTAGGCACAAAGTGCTTGGAGAAAAAAAGATACTAAAAAACGTTTGTGGTAAAACTTGGAAAACCATGAATGCGGTTTATATTTTAATGCAATTCTGACCACTAGTTAATGTTTAAAGATTATTGTAATAAATATTAAACAGTTCGTTGTAAGTATTCGGGTCATATTTGTTAATCATCTTCACTAAGTCGGTAACTTCAAATACTTGCGAAGGGTCCGAACTTTCTAAATGATAACATACACGTTGTTCATCATCATCTAAACCAAAATTGTAAGCAGAACAATTAGGACACTCATCTTTAGTGGGTTGACACATATGTTTTTCATAGTATTTATCAATCAATTCGAACTTCACATTCACAAATTCACTTCTATTACTTTCTGTTTGCCAGTGTACCAGTTCCCAATAATTACACACTATTTCATTAATTATATCTTTTAAAATGGTATTTCTTTTTGTAGGATCATTTTTTTGAAATCTATTTGGATATACATTATCAATATTTTCATTTATTCTTTCACACAAATTTAAATTAACTATTTTGTCAAAATCATCTACAGTGTATTGCTCTCGTGGATGAAAACATATGTTTTGTAATCTATTATCCCTGTCAAATATAAAAATAAAAAAATCCGAAACAGACTCTGCTGTAAAACATTCTGGGAAATCATATAATGTGCATTCTTTACAAGTTCTTGCAATGAGTTTACAACCATCATTGCATATTTCATATTCTCTGTTATCTGTCAAGTAATTTATTAAACAAGTGAATATAATTACATTTTTGAATGAGTTGCACCAATTTATGTATTGATTCAAACTTTTGTTAATATAATATTTACCCCACTCAATATCATTGATGTAATTATTTTCAATGTAAAAGTTAGTAATAACTGAACTAAAACAATGTGTATTGTCCTTTAGGTTTGTATTTTGTAAAAGATAATAATCAGCAGCAAGAAGCAGTAACTGATACACATCCTTAGGAATTACTGACATTCTAATAAAATATAAAATTATTTAAAACGATATTATTATCTCAAATAAAATTTGAAAAATGAGAAAAGAGAAAACAAACAAAATTTAAATTTTCTTAATTATTTATTGTGAAAATGTGCAAAAAATTTTATATAATTTTTTTTTTATTTTTTTACAATAATTTTGTGGTCTTATTATAATAAAAATTGGTTTTACAAATTAAATATACTTAGTACATTCTATATAAATATTTTTTTACAATAAGTTTGAAATCTTTTTAAAATAAAAGATTTTTTTTACAAATTAAATATACTTTATACTTTTTATATAATTTTTTTTCAAAATGTCCAAAAGATGAACACTTTGTATAAAAAGCAGTTTAAATGCAATTTCAACCTTTCTAAATTTCCATTATCTAACTATTGTTCTACAAGTTTCTATTAACAAATAAGTAGCATTATAACAGTTTCAGGAAATAGTGTATCCATGTTTTTTACATTTACTTTGGGAGACTAATATTTTAGTATTCCACACTTTTGTTTTTAATCCACAGATCCAGGATTAAAACAGGTTGCCAGAAACAAGAACTGATGCACGACAGACTAGTTGTGACATTGCAAGATAAAGTTGGTGTCAAGATCTGCATACAGTGGCAGGTTAAAGTGTATCAATGTTTTTGACTTTTGACTTTGAAGAGTAATATCTCAGCAAGTATTCAAGTTAATAAGAAGTGGCTATTTTTATTTGAAAGCCCTATTGTGATAGTACAATTTGCAAATAGTATCACGTGCATAGCTTTACTAAATACAAAGTTATGGGCATTTGAAAATGAACTTGTGATGATCAGGATTATCACGGATTAAACACACGTGCTCTCGGAATAAAAGAGTAGCCACCCCCGCTAAGAACAAACAAACAGTTTCCTTTAACTTTATTCTTTTACTCTAATACATTACATAACAGATGACTTTTCAAATGGCCATAACTTTGTATTTAGTAAAACTAAACACGTGACTTAATTTGCTACATGTACTCCCACAATAGGGCTTTCATAAAAAAAATAGCAACTTGGTTATAACTTGACTACTTCTGAAGATAGTGCAGTCCAAATTTACAAGAAAAAACATTGATACACTTTTTGTTGCAACTGTAAACTAAGCAATTTTATAAAACATTTTTGTTGATTTTATAAAGTAAAGTTTATTATCAATTACATGATTTTTATAATTCGGTCACTGCTAGAAAACTTTAGCAAGCTTTTTATGCATTCTTCTTTGTCTGTAACTGTTTAAATCTAAAAAATGATGTATAAAACAAATATTTCCACTAAAATAGTTGCAAAGTAAAAAATGTATTGAAATATAAAAGATAAACAGTCTAAAAGTTGGATAAGTGTCAAAAAAATAATCAAGTTTTTTTTTTAAATTCATAAGATTGTACCAAGCATTACGTTAAGCAAGTGCTACCTTTACTAAAGTAAAAAAATCTTAATTATAGCATAATTATTTTATTACATTTTACCCGAATAGTTACATTAATTCCTAAAGTCAATCTTGTTACCAATAATCGTTTTGTCGATAAAATTCAAAAAACCAATTATCCATTTCTATGTAAAAGCTGCTATTATTTTTACAATTTAAAACATGATTTCCAAATTGATTCTGAATGACTGCTCTAGCAAAACTCTCAATTATTTTATTAAATTCATTTATTGGTAAGTTATCAATTCTATCTGAATACCTGTTATACAAAACATTCTTTACTTTATTGAATTCCTGGTCGCTACTGCTTTTATCTTTAATTTTAAGTGAATTCTTACTTTCTTGCAAATTGTTGTTCATAGTAATGATATCTATACAATGCACCTGATCTGAGTAAAAAGTATTCACTAAATTATGTTTACTATCAAATATAAAAATTATATGGTTACTGATAAACTCATCCACATTACCTACTGAGCCTAATTTGTCTATAACTATATTGCATGCCATTGCAATAACTGAACATTCATTTTCACTTATTGATAGGTAGGGGTTATATAATATCAAATACTTAATTATACTTATAAAAATTTTTATTTCTGTCTTTTTATCAAAAAAATTATAAATTCCTTCTTTAATTTTATCATTATTAGTTTTTTCAACTAATAAAGAATTATATGACTTATTGTTGACAAACATTTCTGCTAGCAATTCTGCAAGAAAACCATCTGTGTCATCAATTTGATACTTTTTTAATAAATAGTCATGTGCTAAAACTAAAAGAGATTCAAACGAAATTGTGTAAACAATATTCATGATAATATATAAAAGATGGATATATTTATAGTATGCTGAAAAAAGAAAAAAAGTAAAAAAACAATACAAAATTTTTATATGTCTAAGCATTTTTAGTTTTTTATAGTAAATTTATTAGTATAGTATATCAAAAAAATATTTGATAAAGGCAATTTGGTTTAAACTAATATAATATTTTATTATCAAAGCTAATTTAGTTTATAAAGCGTTTAAAAATTTAACATTTTATAATAAATAGGTCAGCAAGATATTCTTTTTAAAAAAAATTCGGGTTTTTTGTATTTTTATTACAAAAAAGTATAGTAATATATTTTATTTTCTAGTTTTAATATTTAAAATATTTTCTTTTTACTACTTTTATATTTTAATATATTTTTAATATATACCAAAAACAACTGTTTACCAATTAAAATGTTTGTTCTTTTTGTTTTAATATTGTAATTTTAAAAGAACGTTTAAATAATTTTATTAATAGATAATGCATTTTTAATATGATAATAAAATTTGTGGCTTTTATATAGGGCTAGTCTATTTAGCGTAAAAACTTTGCAAAAATAAAAAACTTTTCCTTTCACAGTGGACCATTAAAAAATATGTGTTTACCCCAAATTTTCTTAATTACCTGTGTTTTTTGTGTGCCTGTGTACAATAGCAGATTAACTCATATCAAAGCCCACCACTTTCTTTACTAAAATTTTTTTGCAGTACAGTGCTCACAAAAAGTCCTGTCAAACTTACTTTTCTTATTTTACAAACACCTGCAAATACTAAATGTTAATAAACATGTTTAACATAGGTTTTTAATAATACTACTTACATGGCTGTTGCCTCCTTTAGTTTATAGTTAATAATTTAATTATTATTTAAAAATTAATTTTACTATTTCCAATAATCCATTCACAATAAAATAGAAAACCCAAAATTAAAACGACAATCTTTGTTTCGCTGTAAAAATCACAATAATCAAAGAATACTAAATATATTTTGATAATTGTTAATACTCATAACGCTCATTTGATAGATACCGTGTTTATTGATGTGTGTAAGTTTAAAATAAAATCGAGTCATGTAAAAATGACTATCGATCTGGGCGTATTTCGCTTTTTAATTTTAGGTATCTATTATAATGCCTTTATTTTTAAGACTCAAGGAATATCTAACTATAAATAATAAAACGTTAGCTAGTATGCGTGGCTGTTTGGTAAAAACTTATATAGCTGATTTGAATAAAAGAATTGACGATAGTAAGAATAATAGTAAATGTGTACCACATCAAATAGTTGTTTAGTATGACAGATAACTTGTTATTTGTTATTTATTTCTTAAATAGTTAAGCAATAAAGCTAATTTTAAACATATATTATTGTTACATGTGCGCTAAAATATGTATATATTCTCAGTAAGTTAGAGTAGCTAGTAGTCAATCAATGCATTTATAAGATTTTTCATTATGCATCCAAATCAGACATGTCAACTTTTGCAAAAACTTTCTTACGTCAGTAATCTTTTTTCACAGTTGCAACGTCTATTTTAATTTTGATATTATAAAATTTGTTGTTTAAATTACATTTTTTCTATATGTGGCAAAAAAATATGACGTGGGGGTAGCAGGAGCCACGCCCAAAGTCGGATTTTTCTACAATCAGATTTAACTAAAAAAACTTTGCGTGCACACTTAACAAAGTATATCTTCTCATTTATGTTAGTAAACCAAATATCAAATTAATTATCTTTTTCATAACTAATTGCCTTATATTTATGCAAAGTTTAGTTGTATTTAATAATAAATGACAGGCTCTGCAGATAAGCAATTGACAGGTATGATGCTGGAAAACAGGCTTGGAAAGCCAAAGTCAATAACCTCAAGCCCAGCAAATTTAATACATGTTTCAAAGCATGGTTGAAAAAGTTTAAGCATATTGTTAACAGTCAAAGTAAATATTTTTTAAATAGATTGCATGTTGAAGTTTTTTTACAGAACTTTTTGTGAGCACTGTAATTAACATTAGCAATATCATTTTTTTTAGCTAGTATACAACACGAAGAAACCAAACCACAGGATTGATTGAGTTTTGATATTAGCTTGAAGGAGTGTATAGAAGTGGCTGGGTTACATTAGATATGCATATGTTACTCCTTCACTGTATATTTTTTTAAAGTACTGTCAAATTGACTTTTTGCTACAGCGTTGATCAATGCAGGGGAATGGCGATTGACGGTGGTTTAATTGCACCCTGTATATTTTCCGAACCTAGCCGACACATTGGAAAGTAAAACATGAGTTTGAAACAGGTACTGACGAGTAGGCAAACTTTACAATATAACCATGTCTCTAGCAGCAATAATTGTGACAATATTACTAGCATCAGCAGCAGCAGTGTTTTTCTTAAGCATCCGTCAACGCATATGCAACACGGAGATACCAGGCTCAGCGCTGGGCAAAGTAACAAAGTGGCACTACGAGTATATAGTCGCCAGCGGACAAATGGCGCACCACGCAGTCAGTTCAAGCAAGCAGTACCCAGGCCCCGTGCAGCAAATCCAGCCAACCTCCTTCTCGCTCACCCACCCACGCGACATCCGGCAAATACTCGGCTCCCCACGCACACACAAGTCGCCGTACTACGGAATCCTGCGTTTCACATCAAGAGACAGTCTATTGAGCACCACGGACGCAGAGCGCGCAGGAAAGATGCGCCGCGTGTTCAACGGATATTTTTCAGGCGCGTATCTCCAGCAAATGGAGCCCTTGATACTAAAGCAGGGCATCGAGAGGTTGATGCATCAGTGGGATACAGCCGGAGAGAATAATAAAGGCGAGGTGAATTACTGCGAGTCGTTCAACCTGGCCACATTCAGCATTATCTCGCACCTGGTGTTCGGGCAGGAGATCGAAGAAGGCGGGATGCAGACGGTAAGGTGGATGGCGCAAGCAACGTCGTATATGTCGCTGCGCGCCGTGCTCCAGCTACTGCCTGCACCGCTATTCGCGCTAGTCAAGAAGCTACCGGGCGAGCAAAGGCACTACGTGAGGATGCGCGCGTACGTAGAGCGCGCAATCGAGCGACGCCAAAAACTGGGCGAACGACGTGCAGACCTGCTGCAGGCGCTGGTCGACGGTATGCAGCCGCCGCTACTGCTAAGCCCCGATGACGTAGTGGCCGAGGCATTCCTCCTGCTAATCGGCGGAATCGATCCAACGGCATACACGCTGACATGGACGCTCCACCTGTTGCTCTTGTACCCAGAGCACCTACGATGCGCGCAAAGCGAAGTGCGCTCACAGTTTCCGCTCAATACCAAAAACGAAGGGGGAGTGCTGAGCTACGCAGAGCTCCGCGGCCACGTGCCGTTCCTCGACGCGTGCATCCACGAGTCTCTGCGACTGGTACCAGTGCCCTGCGTGCAGATACCACGCACGTGTCCCATGGGCATGCACCTACGCGCGTCGCAAAGCGAAGTGCCAGCGGGCAGCACACTGTTTGCCAACATTTGGGGCTCGCATCACTCGGAGACGCACTGGCACGAGCCCTGGCGCTACAACCCACAGAGGTTCCTCGACGACCCACGGCTAAAGCACGCAGTGTTTGCCTTTGGACACGGCACAAGGCTGTGCATGGGCAAGGGCCTGGCGATGATGAACATGACGGTGATCCTGGCCAACATTCTGCGCTCATACGACGTGAGCATGCCGGAGGATTACACGATCAGGGGTCCGGAGATTAGGGACGCAAGAGGCGTGCCCCGACTGATGCCCATGACGCAGGTGCTCACTGCCAAGCCCCGCATGCCCGACCGCGACTGCCGGCTGATAGTAAAGAGACACAAGGAATAATGCAATTTTTTTTCTTACTTGAACTATGTGTTTCTTCGCAGCCTTCGCTGTCGCTGCTGCTCCATCACGACGTAGGGCGGCGGCTGGGAGCGCTGAGTGTCGTAGTCTGGCGGCAAAAGCTCATCGTAGTCTGGCGGCGGCGAGTTCACATTACCGTTGCTTTCTGCCTGAGCAGCCACGGGTTGCACCTGTTCGTCGCCGGCGGTCTCGTACGAGCTGCTGGCAGCAGACTGCACGGACGGCACGCTGGTAACCGACACGGCGGCAGAGACGTGCTGGGCAGCCATCAGCTGCGCGTACTGCGCGTTCAGCTGGCGCATAAACTGCTCCTGCTGCAGCCTTTGCTGCTCCTGGAACATTAGCATCTGCTGCTGGAACATCATGTGGCCCCAGGCAACGCCGTTAAGCGGTGCGCTGGTGCTCGCGGGGGGCTGCATGAGTATGGGGGCTGAGAGTGGTGGAAGCTCCAAAGGGGGCAGCTCAAGCGGAGGCAGCGTGATTGGCGGCAGAGACATGCCCAGGGCGCTGGTGCTGCCCGACGGAGGAGTGTCCAGGCGGGGCGAGGAAGCGTTAAACAACAACGGCGGCTGTGTTAATGCTGCTGTTGTTATCGGCACAGCGTAGGACACCACAGAGTCGGACTCCAGCTGCGGCTGCGGCAATGAAGTGTAGGGCGAAGCGGGCGGGTCAACAGAGTCAGCAGCAGCAGCAGCTACAGTGGCAGCAACAACGTCTTCCCAGAGCATCTCCTGCTTACTGCGCTCGCGAACCGGCTCAACAGCTGCAGCGGCAGCAGCAGAAGTACTCGACTCCTGCAGCACGTTCTCCACAGATACGTCGACAGCCTCGTCAACACGTGCACAGCCATCCGGTTCACAACCGCCTGCGCCGGCAGTCAGGATAGAGCGCAGCGCCGACGGCTGCAATTCAGCGTCAACGGAAGGCATGCGGATGCCCCACAGGTCAGCAATACGGCGTTCAACCACAGCCACAGGCAACGTACCACGCACCACGTTCCCGCGACCACCGTTGCCACCACGCCTAACAATATTGCACTCACCCATCAAACGGTGCGCCTGAGCCACCGCCCGCACCCTCAGCGTTTCATCGCACGCGTCGCGCTCCGCCGCAGCCATCTCGCCGTACTCAACCTCGTACACCAGCTGATGGTGTACCTGTATATGCGAGTTGCGGATATCCGCCAAGGCTGTGGCGGCGGCAGTATTTGCGTTGTCGTTGTTGTTTTCGTCGCACGGCGGCACGTGCATGTTTAGCGGGGCAGCCAGCAGTACGCCCAGGCTGCGTGCGGCGGATTCACTCTCGGTGTAGTGCGAGCGCGTCAGCTCGCGCACGCGTGTTATGGCGTCGTGGTACGCCGGTGCACAGGCTTGCGCCAACGCCGCGGCGTTATGTTCCGCCGGGTTGCTGGTGTTGTCTGCTGCCGACATTGACGCTGCCGCCGGTTGCTTGCCCTTTGCGTCGCCGGCGGTACCTGCGGCTGAGCCTGTGGCCAGCAGGGGTCGCGCCACTATGGTGATCTCCTCGAGCGCCAGCATGACGCTGACGACGCGCAGGGAGCGTAAAAGCGGTACGGCTTCCAGGGACACCGAGGAGACGGCGCCGGCGGGCAGCACGCGGCCGCGAGGTAAACTTAAGCGCACGGCCACCCGAGGTTCCACATGTGCCAGCACAAACGGCTCCCTTCCGTCGATCGCATCGGCGCGCAGACACACCGCATGGCCCTCGGGCACGTCCACAGGGTCCAGGCTGTTGTTCTGTGTCCTGGGGACCAGGGAAAGCGACACGCGGTCGTCGGCATGCAGGTTCAGCGCCATGGGCACCTGCACCAGCCGCAGGTCCTTCAGGTGCACCGAGTCGGGTTTCAGACGAAACGCATGTTCCAGGCGTGTCTCCAGCACGTGGCGCAGCGAGTACGCGGCGCTGGCGATCGAGCCGTCCAGGGCCTTTGGCAGCGGTATGTCGAAGGCGTAGTGGTGGTCGCCGGGGTCCAGCGGGGCGGCGGAGTCCAGGGGTTTCCAGATGGCCCAGGTGCCCAGGGAGCGCGAGCTTTTGCGCAGAAGCGGGTGCAGCGAGCTGCCGGCTTCGTGTGTATGCAGGTCGACGAGCTCTGTGGCCAGCAGGCGCAGGGTGATCTGGCGGAGCTTTAACCGGTCGCCCGTCTTGATGTGCAGCTTGCCGCGCAGCACAGAGTCCCGGTGCTTGTACACTAGGCAGCGCGCGCTGCTGGCGTCCAGCTCGACGTTGAGCGTCAGCATGAAGAGATAAAGGTGATTATTATGTTGGTGAATAAAGTGTTGTTGTATCAGGATTTGTATAGTAAGAGGAAGAAGGAAATGAAAAGGGAAAGGAGGGAGGCATTCAACCATGCGTGTGTATGTGAGCGTTGCGAGAAAAGAAAAAACACACTCACACACACGCACACACGGCCGAACGCCTCGTTTTATATTTTCTTCGCTCAGGACAATACAGCCGGAGGGGTGACGTAGTAGCATATACACAACAGCACCACAGGGCAACCCGGCCAGCCTCCCTTCCAAAACACCAACTTGACTCACGCCTGCGTCCCAAACACAAACGCACGCTTAGCGCCCGCCTGCCACTCCACCGCCCGCCTCACCAACGCGCTTACTTCCTGCTCACGCATGTCCTCCCTCCACACGACGCTCTCCACAGGCGGCAGGCTTAACCCGCCCTGCTCAGCAAGCCGCAGCAACCAGCGCCACATCTCATCCCTCTCCGCACAATCCTCCTGGCGCTCATACCACCGGTGCATCCAGAACCCCGCCGCACGCACGTCGCCGAACACCAGCGGCGCCGTGGGCAACGCCAGCGGCTGACGCGCCATGCCGCCGTACGTCACCAGCCAGCCTCCGGGCTGCACCACGCGCGCCAACAGCCCGCCGCTCCGCCCGCCCACGCAGTTGAGCGCCAGCTTCGCGTGCACCTGACGCAAAGCTCCCTTGGTGACCTCGCCCTCGCTGGCCACAATGTCGCCGCCCAGCGCGCGTAGTTCGCGCCGCAGAAGCTCCAGCCTCCCCGGCTGCTCGCGCAAATCGCGCACCACGCTGGCAGTACGCAGCCCCAGCGCCCTGGCTACCTGCACCACGCACCGGCCTACCGCCGAATTCCCCGCGTTCTGCACCACCCAGTCGCCCGGCTGCAGCGTGCCGAAATCACGCAGCAGACGATATGCCGTCGATTGGTTGACACGCAGTGTGGCCACGTGCAGGGGCGACAGGGTGCTTCGCCACTCGCGCGGGATACGGGCCAGCTGTGAGCGTGGGGCGTGCACGTGCGTCGCCCAGGTGCCCAGCCCGCCGTGCGAGGGCACCACCCAGTCGCCGGCGCTGAGGTCGGTCACGTGCGATCCCACCTCCAGCACCTCGCCGACACCCTCGTTGCCCCCCACGGCCAGCCCGTCCGTGAACCGCGCGGCCACCGGGTACGTGCCCTCGATCTGGTTGAGGTCCGACGGGTTGATCGGCGCAGCCAGCATGCGCACCAGCACGCCGTCGCCGGACACCGCTGGCAGCTGCCGCGTGCACACGTGCATTACTTCGCTGGGCGCACCTGTCTTTGCAAACACCGCTGCCTGCGCCCTGATTACCGCTGCCGACCGAGAGAGCATTTTTCCAAAAAAGACAAGAAAAGAAAATAATAAATTCAATTCACATTAAAAGATATGCATAAGGAAAAAGATGATATCTCTTGATCATTTTCGCCTGGGAATGGTCAACGTAAGCGTGTCGCCGTTGCGCGCCGCCGTGATGCGTCTGACGTCATCCGCAGGACCCAACGTAGTCGAGTACTCATACGCGCCCTCCTGCTCCACCACGCCGCCGTTCTTGCGCTCGCCCTTCTTGGCCACCCTAGCAGCCACACGCAAAACGCCGCCCTTCGCCTG
>JANBSE010000359.1:0-11521 GCA_027578475.1 Coemansia sp. RSA 2607
ATTATGTCTGACGATGTTGAGGTTGCAAAGCCGGTAAAAAAAAAGAGGGAAAAAGAGGAAAGAATGCAACTTTGAAGGAAAAATTTATAATCTTTGATTAGAAAATGCGGCAAGTAAATGGATTAACCCCAAAGCGCATATGCAGTGGTCAATTTCTATTCGAGAGCCAGATCGCGTGCAGCGGTTTTATCAGTGGCAGCATTATCGGAGTTTTCTGGTGATTGTTCGGCAGGGGTCGTATTACTCTCGGTGGCATCCTTGCTGGTATCAGCAGAGAGACAGTTGGCATCATTGAGACCAGCATTGTTGGACTCGAGCCATCTGTTGTAGCTCTTCTCCATCTCGGCCCAATACGCGTCATGCTGGTACTTGTAGTTCCACTTGCCGCCAACCTCGGACAGCAGTTGCTCGGGGTCGATATAGTCGTTGATATCGACCCACGGGCCATCAGCCGACGTAGCCCTGTTGCCATGAAGATCAACAAAAGCCACTTTTGCCTTGGTGACGGGGTCGATGAAGGGGGCGATAATGTGATAGAACATGACGAACAGCCTGGGTGGACTGATGACTAACGCCTTGCCCAGACGCTCAGGATAATGTGCTTCAAGAATCTGCAGAAACTCCCTTGCAGTAGACAGGGCCACGGACTGCGACACAGAGTACTGCGACACATCAATGACAAAAGTAATCTTGGTCACGCCCTCGGGCATCGACCGAATGGCCTGCTCCATAGTGTCCACGGTAAACCTCAGCTGGCCCTTTGCTTCCTTGGTGTTCTGCCTCTGCGGAAACATGTACATAAGCGGACGACCGAAGCGATCATACCCGTTGACAAACAGCTTACCCGTGCACCCCTCCTGGCGCACCACCTGCTCACTCAGTACATGCGGGCGATACGCAATATGCCAGAGCAGCGAGGCACGCAGACGTGCGACAGTCTTTTCCGCGTCCCCTTTGTTTGCACGCACGTATTGCAGGATACGCTCGGGTGAGAGGAAGCGCCGGGCGTTGAACTGTGCTGAGTCGGCGGGTTCCGCTGGGAGGTCGGCGAGCAGTGTGGGGAGCTGCGAGTTGACAACGTCGATGGCTTTTTGTTCGTCGGACGTGGCGGGCGGAGTCGGGTCGATGGGCTGCCCGGCCCAGGGCGTGAGTTTTGGCGTCGTGTCGTAGACTGCAGAGTCTACCGTGTCCTTGGAAGACGCTGCATCGCTCTCTGTCGCTGGCTTGCGGCCGAGAAGCCCGGAGAAGAAGCTGGCCATTGCAAGTAAACAAATATAGTGTGTGTGTGTGTGTGTTTGGCTAAGGTAAAAGCGGGTGCGGAGTTGTGGCTCCATGAAATCGACAACAACAACAATCGATGCAAGAGTGATCTCTGATCGCGCAAGCAGGATCACCAAGATAATGCAAGTCTCGTGACGACGACATGGTGGGAAAAAAGTGCGCACGTTTCGTATAAAAAAGCCGCTGCTGTCATATCTCTCTCCGTCATATTTTCCTTGTCCTTTCTTCTCTCTCCATACTGTGCAATTATACTCTATCCTCTAATATATAAACCATTAAACCCATGTCGCAAGCACTAGCCAGCACAGCAGCACGCAGCCTCGGGCGGCTGAACGCGCGCAGCACAGCGTTCCTCCTGTGCGACATCCAAGAACGGTTCCGCGCAGGCATCTACGGATTCGAGTCTGTGGTGCAAGTGGCGCAGAAAATGACGCAAGCGGCCAAGATTCTCTCGATCCCTCTTTTGGTGACTGAGCAGTACCCCAAGGGTCTGGGCCACACAGCAGCGGAAATCGACATCTCGCACGCAGCGCTAGTGGAAGCCAAAAGCAAGTTTTCAATGGTCACTCCTGGAGTCAGCAAGAAGCTGGAGGACCTGGGGATCACTTCTGTGGTGCTGTTTGGTATCGAGAGCCACGTATGCGTAATGCAGACGTGCTTGGAGCTTTTGGATAAAAAGTACGACGTGCACGTGCTGGCCGACGGCGTGTCGTCGATGAATGCGCCGGAGATTGATATTGCTGTCAATAGGATGGCGCGCGCTGGAGCGTTTGTCGTTTCTTCAGAGTCTGTGGTGTTCCAGCTGACGGATGATTCGGCCAACCCAAAGTTCCGCGAGATCAGTGCGCTGGTCAAGGAGCATCAGGCGGCGGCTAAGCAGAACAAGCTGCTGTTCAAGGCGCAGCTGTGAGGAGTAGTGTGATAATTTTGTGTTTCCATGTTTAGCTGTGTAGGCTATCTGTTAAATTGAAACATAAAATGGATGTTCTGCTATGTTGGGTGCAGTGGTATTAAATGCGGTGCTGGGGGCGGCCATAATATGCGCAGTCATTTCTGCATTGTTTAAAGCCGTTGACGTGGCTCGCCCAACACACCGTTTCGTTTTATATTTTTTTTGGTTCAATGCGCAAAGCAAAGCAAGCCAGCATGCACTAAATAAACTTTTTATTCTTACTGCTAACATCAACACACCTCTTGTCTCAATACGTACCATTCACGTCAGCAAAATGCACATCAACAACGTTCCACCGAGCACAGCTCCTCGACCGTACGCCTGCGGTTACCCAGGATGCACCAAAACCTTTATGCACCAAAAACACCTCGACAGACACATTGCGGGACACTCTGGAGAACGCGCGCACGTGTGTGGCATATGCGGTGCAGATTTTGTGCGCAGTGATAAGCTGCGCAGACATATGGAGACGCACTCGGAGGTTAGGCCGTATGCCTGTGAGGTGTGTTCGCGGGGGTTCAAGCGGCGTAGTGCGCTGAAGCGGCACAGTGCCGTGCATCGGTGAGCGCGTGCAGTGTTATAGTATTTATAATTTATGGTTTCTTTACTTGTTTCTTCTTTGATTAACGTAAGGTGTATTGAACGATGCTTCGCATCTTTGGTGTCTGTGTTTGGAAAAAGTAGCATGTATCTAATGATACTAGCGTATACTGAATGACTGAACGATGCTTTGCGTCTTTAGAATTGTTACTTGAACGACGCTTCCGCGTCTTTAACTGAACGACGCTATCGCGTCTTAAAAATTGTATTACTGATCCACAATGCACTGCAGCTGATACCTCAAAGACACCGGCAGCGCAGCAATATGCGGCGCAATCCTCCTCCAAGCCTGCCTTCCAGGATCAAACTGATCCTTGACAAAGCAAAAGAAATCCATAACCTGCTCCAAAGCCTCGGTGCAAGACGACTCGTCAAGCCCCGTGATGCGCGGACACACCTGTGCCATCACCCACACAAGATCCTCCAGCACCTGTACGTACAAAGAGTCGTGCGCACGCAGCCGGTAGAGCACCGGGCCTACTGTGGCGCACAGATACAGCAGCTGCGTGTCTGTGCACAGCGCTCCAGACGCCGCCAGCCCATGGATGGTCTCGCCCAAGGCCGTAAAGGTCGCTACGCCGCCGTAGTGCAGGATGCTGTGCAGAAGCGTCAGGTACGTGTTGGGGCGGTTGGCCTGGCCGCGCACGCGGTTGAGCTCAAACGAGTTGAACACCGCCGTGGCGGCGAACCGCGTCGCTCCTCCGCGTGGCTGCCCAGACCCCGCCCGTGCAAACTCAACGAACGAAAAATAGCGCTTTGATCCCGACACCGTGCGCAGCACAGGTTCGTCCAAAACGACGCTGCGCAGCTCGCGCACAAACGGGAAGGCCATCAGCTCGTCAGGCATGACGTTGGCCAGCACACCCGTGCTGTGCAGATGCGTAGCACAGGGCACTTCCAAGGCGCGCAGCTCGTCGGTAGGCTGCATGGCCAAGGTCAGCCACGTGCGCGCCAACGGCCACTCGGCCGCACGCTTTGCACGTGCACGCTCCTCGGCAGCAAACGCCGCTTCTGCCGCTGGCCGCGTAGCCAGCCGCGCACTGCTGGTTGGCGCGCTGTGCAGACACCACCAGGTCAAAAGCTCCACCACGCACTCGGTCAGTGCCAGAAGGATCGGGTTGGGGATCTCGCGGTAGTGGATCTCGGGCAGCGCGTCGTTGGCAGCGTCCGGCAGGTGGCGTGCGATCGCACGTGAAATGCGGCCCAGCATGCGCGCCACGTAGCCCGTGGCAGCGGCTTCGTCAGGCGGCGCATGGGTCTGACCGCGCACGAACGCCGCGAACTCTGGCGAAAAGTCCTGCTGCGTCATGTCCAGAAGCGACAGGTTTAGGCTGCGCACCACGGAGGCGTCGTGCAGCGCAGGCGCGTCGTAGTAAACGAACAGCGTGTTCATCAGCGTCGTCAGCGGTACCTGGTGCAGGCGGTACAGGATGCCCATGCGGTCGAGCACGTCGCGCAGCAGCACGCGGTCCTCAGCCTCGATCAGCCGGCCCAGCGCAAACTCCAGCACCGGCAGCAGCCGCACCATCGAGTTCTCGTAGTAGATCGGCAGACTGAGTGCCGCCGGCGGATCCAGCGGCGGCAAACTGCTTTCGGCATCACCACTGGTGCTACGTAGCAGCCCGTCGTGCTCAAAGAATTCGGGGAAGCGCTTAAGGTACGCCGACTGCTTCTCCCAGTGGCTGTGGTCGGCCCAGTAGCGGCCCTGGAAGTCCAGCCTGTGCCACTCACTTAGCCTCGCCGTGAACCCAGGCGACTCAAGCAGCACAAACCTCGCCAACGCCAACCTTGCTGCGTCGCCGCGTAAATCGTGCTCGCCGCGTGTCAGAGCAAACACCACGTGCTCGTGGCGCACCAGGTGCAGCCGGAACATAAACGCGTCCAGCAGCGCCAGTGCCGCCGCGTCGCCGCTGCCGCTACCCACCACGTAGTCGACCAGCTGCGACGTGTACGACGACATCTGCGACGGCGGGAACTGCAGCAGCACGCGCCGCACCAGCGCCGCCACACGCAGCACACCGGGCGTCGGTGGCTCAGCGTCCAAGTCGGCGTCGCGCAAAGCCTCCCACACGGCCAAAAGAAACAACGGCTGGCGCGCGCGCTCGGCGTAGAACGCTGCCAAAGCCGCCGTCGCATTAGACCCCGTCTCTGCGTCACCAGCCGCCGGTCGCAAAGCCGCATGCCCAGGCGCTGCCGCCAGCAGCTGACGCACGGCCGCCGCCGTCGGCGACTGCGCCTGCGCACCGGGCCTAGCAGCCGCGCAGTACGCGCGCACACGTGCCGGCAAGAACCGCAGCACGGCCGGCGCCCACGCCATGCGCGCCGGCGCCAAGCTGTCCAAGCAGTCCTCCAGCCGCAAGCCTGGTGCATCGCCCAGCCCACGCATATGCACAATGCGCGCGATCACCGTCACCGCGTTGCGCGCCAGCATCGCGCACTCGAACCACGCGTCCTTGGGCTTCATGTACCGCGGCTGTGCGCCGCCTGCCTCACCGCCGCCGCCGCCGGCTGCGCTCGCGTGCGGTGTCAGCGGAACGCCGTGGTACGCCGGGTCCAAAAGCGCCTGCAGGAACTCGACGTCGTGCTGCAGGTTGACCAGGCACAGCGCAAAGCACTCCAGCGACCCGTACAGCTGACGGTGTGTCACGTGCACAAGCGAGTGCCGTAGGTGGTGCACCAGGTGGGCTGCGTGCGCGTAGTACTTGAAGAACCGTAGCAACCGGCAGTTCATCAGCTGGTACACCGTGTGCAGCCACCGCAGCGTGGCTTCCGAAAACCGCGCTGCACCCGTGGCCATCACCTTGTCGCACCGCCGCAGCTTCTCCAGCACTTCCTTCATCATCAGCTCGTTGGAGTACGGCGCGTTGTACAGCAGCCGGTACACTGTGTCGACAATGTGCGGCGACACGCACGTAATACCAGGCCGCACGCTGGCCTGCCGCCCGTCGGCCTGGAACTGCGGGCCCTGCTCGTGCGCCAGCATCATCTTGTACACTAGCTGCAGCAGTCGGTGCTTGGCACCAACGTTGATGTAGTCCAGCACCAGCGTGGCCACGTTGCCGCCAGCCAGATACGTGGTGTCCGGGCCCTGCAGCCTTTGCACGTCCTCGCGCGCCGGCACCAGGAACGTATACAGCGCGTTGGGCACCACGTACTGTCGCAGCATGCTGACCGTGGCCGTCTTCATGGCGCTGCACACGTCGCTGCCCTGCAAAAGCCCCGACTGCTCGTCGCGGAACTGCCGCCCGAACTCGCTCTGCAGCCGGTACACAGCCGGCGCAAACGGCATTGCCACGGCCATGCGCGGGTGCCGGAACTTGACGCCTTGGTTGTCACGGATGTGCGCCTGCTGGTGCGTCAGCGCCGCCTGCAGCGCCAAGTCGCGCAGGTAAAACGCGTCGCGCGACACGATCTGCCTCTCGTTGTACATCTGCAGCAGCTGGTCCAGCATGTCCTCGTCGCCTGCCAGGTCGGCGCGCACCGGCCCGGCGGACACGCGCTCAATGTGGTACAGCTGCAAAAGCAGCCAGATGTACGCATTGTCGCGTCGCGTTGCGCCGCCTGCACGCCCGGCCGCGTGCACGTCGCTGTCCTTGGGGAACACCAGTGCGTACAGCCGCGCGTGCACCGCTGTAAAGTCCACTGCGTCGAACAGCACAAAGTAGTATAGCTGGTCGGCAACCTCGTTCATGTACTCCCAGTACTTGAACCGCCGCGGCACCACCATCGATGCGTCCGAGTTGCTGTTGAGCCGTCGCTCGTTCAGCAGCGTATCAAAGTCGCACTGCTGCCGGATGTACCCCACCACGTGCTCGATGCGCTGCGCCATGGCCTCTAGCAGCAAACCAGCCACCTCATGCTTCTCGCCCGCATCGCCGTCCTCGCTGGCTTCTGCGCGCCGCCCGCCCGGCACGTACGTGTCGCTGGCCACCGCCGCCATGGCCTTCTTCTTCGTCACCCGATGGTTACGGATAGCTGCAAATATCTCATCGGTAGGTGCGCGCTGATACAAAAGATCGGCTACGTATTTGTTGGCCGACGGTCCGCGCTCAGTCTCCTCAAATGTCAGCGAGTCGCGCACCACGGCATACGCCGCCTGGTCGTACACGTGCTTGACCGTGTGCGCACGACTGGCATGAGAGATCAGCGGCCACGACCCATCGGGCGGCAGAAGGATGCGTCCCAGCCGCCGCTTGCGTCCGAAGCACAGGTCGACGATGGCCTGCATCGACGCCCCCAGCATGCCGCTCTCGCCGACCTCTGCTCCCGGGTCTAGCTCGCGCGCCAGCACGTAGTAAGACACCAGCGGCCGCCCCACACACGGCGCCGACCGCCCAACAAAGCTGTCAAACAGCTCCATCGTCGCTTCAAACCGGATCTGCCACCGCGTGCGTCGTGCCGACCCCAACACGCTGGTCATCTGCGCCTCTGTCGCCGCGCTGTCCAAAAGCAGCCGCCATACCTGCCGGATGGCCTCGCGGCACACGCGCTCAGGCAGCAGGTTGACGCCGCTAATCTCCATAAGCGATGCCGCGTGCGTGCCTCCCGCTTTGTCCTTGGCCGCCCCGCCCTCGCCGCCGTCTTCGTTACCACGCCCGTACATGATACCGATAGCCGACCGCGTCACCAGCGACATGACGCGCACCGCTGCCACCCATGTGCGCGGCCTATGTAGCTCAAACAACAGCGTCAGGATCAGAAACTCCTCGCCGAACGACCCCGTTGCCTGCTCGCCCTGCACAAACCGCGTTGCGCAGTGGTACTCCAGCCGCCGCTCGTATATCTCGAATAGCGCGCGGAACCCCATGTCCAGCACTGCGCTGCCGTCGTGCATGCTACGCACGGCGTCTACCACCAGCCGCAGCACCTGCGTAGCCGCCGTCCCGGCCTCGATTGCTGCTAGCGTCAGCTGCCGTATCGATCGACACGTTGTCTCGCTGTCGTCGAACTCAAACCCGCCATTGCCGCCGTTGCCTATGCTTGTGCTCTGTGTCCACGCGCCGCCGCCGCTGTTGACGCGACTTCGCTTTATCGGCCGCTCGTCGAACAGTCCCAGAAAGGACCCGCACGGCACCATGTGCGCGAGGTCCTGATAGCTGGACTCTATCACGCCCACCAGGTAATGTGCAAGCTGCTCCATCTTGAATTGCACGGACAAATGCAAGGAAAGAGACGTATGTATGTGTAAAGCTGATTGAGTTACAAGTGCGAAATTCAAAATAACAGGGAAAAGTGAATGCGCTTTTTCAAAGTAAAGGCACAATGCTGCATTATCACTTTCTTCCATACCTTCGGGAATATCCGGCCTATACGCGTGTGAGTAAGGCTGATCAGGATCTTTTCCCGGAAAGCGTACACATTCTTGATACATATGAAAACGTTTCGACAGTCGCATGGAGCACATAGAGTGGGGGGTTGTATTGAAAACATGATAGACATGAAGTTAGTTGTTACAGGACTGCTAATAAATAAAATGGTGGAATGGAAGAGGCGTGCCGTTGCTGTTTGTCGCATGTAGAAAGATAGAGAGATAATAGCGCCTGTCGGCCGTATGAGCCAGACGGGAAGGTGGTTTTTTTAGTAGCTGCCTTCGGGAAGTCCCTGCGACGAGCCGCCGGGAACCGATCCCGGAATGCCAACGCCGTTCGACACGCCGCCGGTGCCTCCGATAGCGCCCTGCTGCGCCATCATCTGCCCAGGCTGCGCGTAGCTTGGGTTGCCGTAGTACCCATACGACTCGTACCCAAAGTTGCCCCACGGCTGCCCCGAGCTGCCCTGCTGCTGGCCCTGCTGCGCGCCTGCGCCGCTGGGCGGCACCGCATACTGCTGCTGCGGCGGCGGCATCCCGTACACGTACGGATAAGTGTACGCCGGGTTAGCAGCAGCAGCTGCCGCCAGCGCGCCAAACGCCGCCTTCGGGTCGCTCATACGGTCCTTGCCCCACGAGCACTTCAGCGGCCGCCCGTTAACAACAGTGCCGTTGAGCTGCACAATCGCCATCGTCGCGTTCTCATGCGAGTCCATCTTGATAAACGCAAACCCGCGGTCCGCCTGCATCCGCAGCTCGATGATAAATCCAAACTGCTGGAACAGCCCCTGCAGCTGCTCCTGCGTCGTGTAGTTGGTCAGGTTACCCACATACACCGTCGTGTTGAAGTGCACCGTCATGTCCCGCACGCTCTCGTACGTCAGCGCCGCCCCCGTCTGCGCGCCGCCCTGCATGTCCTGCCGTGCCTTGCTCGACGCCTTCTGGTTCGCCCAGTTGACGCGGATCGCGCGGCTGCCCAGCCACTCGCCGTTCTGCTGCGCAATCGCCGCCTCGGCGTCGCTGCGGTCGCGGAAGGTCACGAACCCAAACCCACGCGACTTGCCGGACGTCGTGTCCCACATTACGCGCGCATCGCTCATGCTTGGATACACGCTGAACGCGTTTGCAAGCACTTGGTCATTGACCTCAGCGCTCAGATCGCCGACAAAGATTGGGAAGTGGTTGCTCGTGTCTTCCTGACCGCCGTTAAGATACGCCCAGTTGACACGGATCTCGTAGTCATAAACGCGCTGTCCGTTCAGCGCCTGGAGCACCGCATCAGCGTCCTGGTGGCTCTCAAACTCGATAAACCCGTAGTTCAGTCCGCCACTTGCCTGCTACAATAACAAAGGTTGCATAGAAAAAAGACTCGGAGTTAGCATATGATACGCATGAGCAAGCAATAAAAAAAAGACCAATCGTTACGATTTGAAGTCTTGGAAGCGAAGCAGCTTTGATAAAAGTCTCTGTCGCTCATCCTTCTTTAGACAAAGAGTGTCAAAGCGCAGACAGTGCATAGGCACAATAAACACGCTGCAGCTAAATCCAACTAGTCGTGCAGAGTGAGAAGATAGGAGAATGGGAAAGCAAACGGGAGTGGTTAGCCTGCGTGCAGCTGTTTCGGCAAATGAGACGCAAGGAAAACAATCACGCACGCTCTCGCATAGCCAGAAGAGAGGTGAATTTAAACATACATAACACACACCCATTACACTCGGCGCACACATATGCTTGCCCATTTTCCATCCGCTCTAGTGCATACAAAGAAATCTATACATCATGCATAAGTCGCTAATCGCCATTTAGCGACACAGCCAAGAAAACGTGGCTGGTTAGGCACGCGGACAGTGATACTTACGCGCTTGTCGGGGATGATCTTGGCTGAGACGACCGGACGCACCGCACCAAACACCTCGTACAGGACGGGCTCGGTTACGCGCGGGTCGAGGTTGCCCACATACAGAGACTTGGCATTGGGGTCGTCGGTCTTTTGGGTGGCCAGAGCTCCCGGTCCATACTGGACGCCTACGCCGTTGATTGGCGAGGGCTGCTGGCCGTTGGGGGCATACATTGCGTTAACCGTTGCGCCGTTACTGCCGGCTGAAGTCGATGTTGCCTGTCCTTCCATCATTTGCATTACGAATTTTACTTGAAGAAAAGTGATAAAAAAGAATATGAAGAAAGAAACTTTAAAGAAAAATAGTGAACTGAAGAAGAAGAAAAGAAAGAGCGGTGCTGCTGCTTGGTACTTGATAAATATATAGTAAAGTGTGTGCTGCTTGTCTCGCAGGTGAAGAGAAGTAGGAGGAAGGGGGAAAAAGAAGAGAAAAGAAAAAATGAAAAAAGAGTAAAAATGGTTAAAAGAAAAAAGTGCTGAAGCAAAAAGGCAAAAAGACGCCCGAAAAGATTCGGGGGAGACTTTTCTGGAGAAAATGAGGCGATTGCATCACGCAAAATGCTAAAAGCCTACAAAATAACCGCCTGGCTACTTCTTGCTTTATAGCCTCCTCTGCTTGAAAAGTGCGAAGACTACACTTTGGCTTGCTGTGCTCGACACACCATTATGGTGGAGAGGCTGGGCCTTTGCTGCTGCTGCGACGTAGAAGCGCCAAAACCTGAACCTACATTTTAGAAAGAATTTCACAGTTGTGACCAGAAAAGCCAAGAGACAAGGTGACTTGAGCCATTGAAATACACCATCGCCGTTATGTGCTGTCAAGAAAGAATAAATAAGAAACTTGCCTTGAGCTCGGAGTCGTCGACCGCGCCAAGCGGAACGAGCCTTGTATTGCTTGGCGTTGGTGCTGTTTGAGGCTGGTCCCCTACATCCCCGATAGTGCCTCTTGCCATGCCGCTGCTCTGTGCTCCGGGAAGCCGTGGTACCCAGAGATTCTACTTGGTTAAATAAATGGTCAACGCTCGCAGACCTTTTAGTCTTGACTGAAAACCCTCCACCCTCACCATTATTTTGTATTCTTATTTCCAGGTTTGGTGCAGTCTGTGTACTTGCCTTTTCCAACGTTGGGATTCCGCCCTCTCTTTGCCGAAAACAGACTTGAAACGTTGAGTCTACGGTTATACGCGCAGTAGTTGGAATTAGGAAAGAAGTAACAGGGTATGTACAACTAAAACATGCTTTGGCTCAAGATAAATACCTGGAGGTAGTTCTGGTCCTGGTTCAAGAGTGCTCAGCCGAATCAAGGCTGCTCGAAGGTCAATGTCGTGCCTACAAAAAGTTGTGGCGATATAAAACAATGGCTATAAGATTTAATATGCATCTTCTGAGATGCAGATTTCCAATTGAGCCATATCTATGAAGCAGATAAGGCATACTCGTTTTATTATCCGCACGGGTTAGTTACCTAGCACTGTACTGGCCG